>CAUYPO010026386.1:0-80070 GCA_963574435.1 Cheirogaleus major
AATTTTAGAGGGGTCTTAGAAAATAGAAAACAGCTCTTGTCATCTTTCTTCACCTGGAGACTTTACTGCACAGAAAAGGCTGGCGTGAAGAGCTGTTTGTTGTCAGATCCAAACATCAAATATTTCTTGTGGAGGAGGAGGGGTGAGGACCCATTAAAATCCCTAACTCAGAGAAGCATCATGCCTTTGAAGCACACCGCGGGCACCCGGTCAGGAAGGAGGAGCTGTGTGTGCGCTGACATGTTCCTGATGCCACGGCCCAGAAACTCCTCGTTTGAGGACGGTCAGAGTCCCAGCTTCATAACAAAGCAAAAGTGATCACAATACAAAAGTATTTCCTAAAGATCTGACCATGCATAAAACTAATCTCCACTCAAACACCCCTCCTCCTCTCAATAGCCATCCCCATTTGAACAACACTGGACCCCAAAATACAAATCCAATGTGTGGCAGACAGTTGCCATTTCATTTTCCTCTCTCTGATCACACAAGAAGACTACATTTCCCAGATGCCCTTGCAGTCGGGTTGGGCCCTTGTGACTAATTCTGACCAATGGGGCAGAATTGCACAGCACATCCGTTTCCAGCGGAAGCATGGGAGAGCAGGTTTGAGTTCTCCA
The DNA here is from genome assembly GCA_963574435.1 of Cheirogaleus major. NCBI lineage: Eukaryota > Metazoa > Chordata > Mammalia > Primates > Cheirogaleidae > Cheirogaleus > Cheirogaleus major. The sequence goes on from CAUYPO010026386.1 coordinate 621, forward strand.
CACTTCCTCCCCCTGAGGAAGTAGCTGGGCATGGTGCAGCCACAACACTTTGAAGTTTCACGCCTTGGATAGATGTTACCATTGAGAAATAAGCCTTTGGATGTTAAACCACTGAGATTTCAGGGCAACTGTTTTACTTTGGTAGGACAGTTTGAATAATACACAACAGGAAGCGACTGCAAAGTGAAATTGGAAATCTTGCAAAAGAACCAGAATTGTACTAAGTTGACGAAAGTGACGTTGGAGGACTGTCCAAAAGGCACCAGAGATGTTAACACACGAGGATTTGTCTGAGCTGGATGAGTTCGAAATAAAAAGAGGAAAAAAATGAATGTGGATGAGGTAATAAAAGAAGAAAAAGCATTCAAAAGAATTATTTGAATATTAAAGGATTAAAAGTCATGCATGGGAACACTGAGGAGACCTTTGAACATTTTTTACAAACATGACCTTGGCTGATGTAACAGAAATGTCAAGTGAAGGTGTCTTATCAATCTGGTTGGCAGAGTGCAACCAAACGAATGCTTGGTTCATTCTAATAACTGCAACCACATATTATTACTAAAATTTTGTAGAAAATAAAATTGTTAGTTTCACTTTTTAAAGTACAGTTCAAATCAGATTGTCTTTACTATGATGAAATTTTAGCCCCAGTTTTTTTTTTTTTTTTTTTTTTGAGACAGAGTCTCACTTTGTTGCCTGGGCTAGAGTGCCGTGGCGTCAGTCTAGCTCTTAGCAACCTCAAACTCCTGGGCTCAAGCGATCCTCCTGCCTCAGCCTCCCAAGTACCTGGGACTATAGGCATGTACCACCATGCCCAGCTAATTTTTTCTATATATTTTTAGTTGTCCAGCTAATTTCTTTCTATTTTTAGTAGAGATGGGGCCTTGCTCTTGCTCAGGCAGGTCTCAAACTCCTGAGCTCAAACGATCCACCCACCTCGGCCTCCCAGAGTGCTAGGATTACAGGCGTGAGCCACCGCGCCCGGCCTAGCCCTAGTTTTAAATGGATTGATATGTGCACGTGTGCGCGCTCACACACACACACACACACTCACTCTCTGAACCACTTGAGAGTAAGTTGCCTAACTCATAACTCTTTATGTCTAAATACTTTAGTGTGTATTTCTGAAAAACAAAGACATTTCCTTACATAACCACAGTATGATAATCACAATGGAGACATTTAACATGATACAATATTATTATCACATTGACAGTCCATTTTCAAATTTCTCCAGTTGTCCCAATAACGTCCCATGTCGCTTTCTTCTTTCCTGGCTCACGATCCAGTCCAAGATGACGCATTGCATGTGTCATGTCTCCTTAGTCTCCTTCCGTACAGAACGGTCCTCAGCCTTCCTTCCTTTCCTTCTCGTGACATGGTTAGCATTGGAGTATTGACCATTTATTTTGTAGAAGGTCCCTCAAATTTGTGTGTGATGTTTCCTCCTGATCTGACTCAGGTTATGTTTTTTTGACAAGAATGCAACATAAGCCATGTGTCCTCAGTGCACCTCACTGGGAGGCACAGTCTGGTGACGCTAACTTTGATCACTTGGTTACCGCCTGCCAGATTCTTTCACCTCACATTTTCCCTTTCTAATTAAAAAATAATTTGCGGGGGGGGTGTGTGTGTGTGATATTTTTGTTGTGGTAAAATACACAGAATATAAGATTTACCATTAGTGACACTTATTACATCCACAGTGTTGTACATCCATCACCACCATCTAGTTCTAGAACATTTCATCACACCAAAAGGATACTCTGTATCCATTAAGCAGTTACTGCCCATTCTCCCCTCCCCCATCCCCTGGCAACAACTAATATGCTTTCTGCCTCTGAGGATGTGCCTATTCTGAATATTTAATATAAATGGAATCATACAATATGTAGCCTTTTGTGTCTGTCTGCTTTCACTTAGCATAATGTTTCCAAGGTGCATCCACGCTGTAGCATTTGTGGGGAGGTATTTTGAAATAATGTAAAGATCCTGTCTCTCATGAAACTTTCGCCCTAATAGTTTGAGCATCCACTGATATTTCTGAACTAGGATCATTTAAAATAGCCCTTTTCTGGTACGGACTCACCCACCTCCTCTAGTGGACAGGCACTGCACAAACTCGACACCCTTTCTCTGCCAGCTCTGCTCTCTGAACCCGCTCGTTCTGACCCGGTTATTCCCTCACGGGACTGATCAGTGCCTGCGGGTTCTCAAAGGGGCCCCTCCTTGAGAGGATGAGCCAGGAGCTATGTGGCTGCAGAACTCAGTCTGGGAGGTCCCGGCTGCAATTCTGTGCATCCCCACTTGGAAGAACCCAATGAACCAGTTCAGAGATTCTTCCAATTCTTTTAAAAAGGACAAATTCCCCTTTGTTTATTCCTGCGTCATTCTTAGCAGCCATCATACGCTGCCTCCAAATAGATGCATTTCTTTTTTTTTTTTTCCTCTCAAATAGATGCATTTCTGACCTCGGGGAAAAAAGGCTTGTGTACCATGCTGAATGCCATGTTACTTTAATATCGGCTGGAATGCCAGAATGCCAGCTTCATCAGGGCCACAAACTCTGGGGTGATAATGGCTTCATGTATTGTCCAGCTCAGATGATACAAATGCATAGGGACACATAACTGAAACTTTCTAGAAAAGAAAAAAAAAAGGCTTTAACCCATTCTTCTCCAAAGCGTGCAGTTCAAATGTTCTAAGGCATGATGGTGGATGGGTGCTTTGCTAGAGCACTAACACTGAATCACATAGAAAGAAAGTCCTCATTCCAATCCTCAAGAAAATCCATCAAGAAAAAAGACTCGGTTTGGCGCTAGTCTGTCTCTAATACTGTCGATTTCTTTTTCACAAAAAGAAAAAGCCGATCTTTGGTTAGGCCATAGTTTGTAGCTAGAATTTAGTAACTTTTTTTTTTTTTTTTTGGTTTATTATATTTAAGGTTATTTGGTTATTCTTTCTTTCTTTCTTTCTTTCTTTCTTTTTTTTTTTTTGAGACAGAGTCTCACTCTGTTGCCTGGTCTAGAGTGCCATGCTGTGAGCCTAGCTCACAGCAACCTCACACTCCTGCGCTCAAGGGATCCTCCTGCCTCAACCTCCCGAGTAGCTGGGACTACAGGCATGCGCCACCAGGCCTGGCTATTTTTTTCCTATATATTTTTACTTTGCCAATTCATTTCTTTCTATTTTTAGTAGAGACAGGGTCTTGCTCTTGCTCAGGCTGGTTTTGAACTCCTGACCTTGAGCAATCCGCCTGCCTCGGCCTCCCAGAGTGCTAGGATTACAGGCATGAGCCACCGCGCCCGGCCAGGTTATTTCTTTTTATAGGAATACTATTTACAATAGTGATTTAAAATATCCTTATAAAATACATTTATTAAGTTTTAAACATGAGTCATTTAAGAAAAAATGTTATGTCAGGAAAAAGGCCAGGTGGTCCTGTGATAGCAAAAATCCTGGGGGTGGTTCTCAAATGCCTGATGTCTGGGAGGCGCTGCTTTAAGCCCCGGGAATGTTTTCGGTCACTTTCAGACATCAGGAATAAGGTCCTGCACAGAAAGGGGTCAGTTTTTATAAGACATCAAGTGAGGTGATGAGTCCAGTATAAGGGAAAGGTCTGGGGACATACAAAGGTGCCTCAAGATTGGTTTGAACCATTGGCCATCCAGGAAAATTAGGGGACAGAGAAGTAAATGTCACCTCCTTAGTACTCTCCCATGACGACATCTGGAATTCAGATCTCCAGTAAAAAACAAAATAAGGGTAAATTAATTACAGGACTTGTGAACCCAGGACACTGCTGGAGACCTCACCAGAGGGCTTTGGAGGAAGTTATTCATACGTAGAGGAATCCCATGCATCTTTAAGAGGGAATAAAAATGACACTCTTCACTCCTGCATCTCTATACTCTCTCTGCCACCATCTCTCATGCCAGCGTCCCAGTGCCTTCTAGAGGCAACCAGTCTTCTCAGTTTTCTGTGAAATCTTCCAGAGACATTTGTTAGGCGGGAACGCTTATTCCCCACTCCTCACGTTTCCGTGTGGAGGGAGCAACACTACAGTAACACTCCTGACCTCAGTGCAGCGCTTTGCCCTTCCCCATACTCCCTTCCTCTGCTAGCGAGTGGTGTGTCTGCTCCCACAGAGCCCCAATTTCTTTTGGCTGGAGGCACCCAGGGATACTGGGGGGCAGGTGTGTGTAGCTGGGAGCTCCAACAAGCTCGTTTGGCCACAAGTCCAAGCCCCATACTCTAATCTAGTTTTTCTAATAACATCCCTCCAAGATCATTCTTTTCCTGCGTATGTGAATCCTCCTCATTCTTGGAATGGCTGCCTGGTGTTCCTTTGTGTGGCTGTACCACAATTTACTTAACTAGTTCCCTACCGGTAGCCATGTAGTCACTCCAGACTTTCTGCTACACCACACTACACTGTCAACGAACATCCTTGCACTTATTTCTTTGCATGTCGCATTAGTATATCAAAGGACAGATTCCTAGTGGTGGAGGCGCTGAGTCAAAGACTATGTCTATTTATTTTACTTGTAGTTTTTAAATTTTAATTTACTGCAAAGCATATGGGCACTGTACCCTACCCTCTCTGGTGACACTAAGGAGCAAACAACTCCCTGGGCTGCACGTTGGATGAAGCCTGGCCCGCCAAACCCAAGGTGGCATCACAATTAATCCTTGCCGTTCATGAAAACTTATTTTCCCTTCAAAACATGTGATACTGAATGCTGATCTGTCTCCTTCCTCTGTTCCCCTTGTCCCTGCAAGCTTCGGTGCTCTGCCGCTTTAGCTGTACCGGCCTTGTCTCAGTTCCCTGGAACACACTTCCCTGGAGCAGTCTCTCCGTTCCACACTCACCTGGCTCACTGGCATTGTCTAGGTCTCAATTCAAACCTTCCCTCTTCCGAGAGGTGTCCCTGACCACCCGACGTAAAGCAGCCATGCCCCCTTCCAGCATAGTCTATCCCATCCCCCTACTTTATTTTCTTTGGAGGACTTGCACAGTCTGAAAGCATCTTATTCGTTCACTTGTTTATTGTTCATCTCCCCCTCCGACAGCTATTCACTATCACTTTATAGTTCTAGAATGTAGAACTGTAAATAAAGGCCCTTGGAAAACTCAAAGCCCTGATTGTCCAGGGGCAGGAATGGAGGCCTGGGGGGGGCTGAGACTTGTTCCCATCTCACAGGAAAGCAGGAACAAGGCCAGGACTAGAATGGGGTCTCCTGGACCCCTTTCCAGTCGCCCTTTCTACCTTGGTGGGAAGGCCCACAACAATCTTTCATGAGTTAACAACCATTTTCCAAAAGCCTCTGTCACATTCAAGCACAGTGTTAACGGTACAGTATAAACCATATTGTTTTTCCTTTTGCAATTTCTTTAGGAGCTGAACAGAACATTCTAAAAGGCCACCTGGGTTTGGGTATTTACCTACCCGAATGTCAGAGACTGCACTACATGAGTAGTTCCTGTCTAGAAATCAAAGTCCAATGATTTGCATAAATTATCTTTTAAAAATGTTTTGACCTACACAATACATGTGATGACTTTTTTTTAAAGAGATAATAGAACCAAAAGGCGTATAATGAAAATCCACAGCCTTTTGCCTTCCCCAGTCCTGCTCCCTGGAAGCAATCACTTTTAACCATTTCAGCTGTTTCTACTCCCACCATCTCTCCACATTTATAGACAATATCCGTGCGTTTCTATTTCCCAACTAATTTATCATTATTATTAGAACTTTCTGCTTTGGGAAAAGTTTCTCTCACCATTATTTGCCCTCCATCTTCCTCCTCCCATCATCTCAAAACAGTCTAAATTTAGATCCATAATTGTCATTTGCATCACCACCATGTAAATATCGTACACTGCAGAGCCAAATAGTGTACTATGATTGTTCTTTTTCCTTGAAAAACTCTTCTTTTCCCTAGAATTTCCAGTTGCCTTCCTTCCTTCCTTGTTTTCTTCCTTCCTTTCTTTCTCTCTGTGGTCCCACCTATTTTCCACATTTCTTCAGTCCTTACCAAATTTTTTATAGTTCCAAGTCTTCTGTTATAGAACCCCCAAAGCAAAGCAAACGGCTTCAGCTACAAGCCTGTGCACATTCTCCAGCCAGTCGCTCTCCCAGCTCTGCCCGCCCCTGCTCTCTGCCATGTGCAGCCTCACCAGCTGCTGCCGTCACAGGACAAGTGGGACAAACAATCCACGCAGGCATTCTTCGGGGAAGATAGCAAATTCATTCCTAACAGTGGTCAGGGCACTGGGAGCCGGCATAACTCCAAGGTGGGTAGGAGGTAAAACAGATCTGTGGGGAAGGGTTGCCCAGAGGGGCCATCGCACGTGAAAAGGAGACTCACCACGATTAAAAGTCAGGTTGCAGTTTACAGAGTGCATCTTGCACTGGGTCTTCATGTCAGCCTTATGAAGCTGGCAGAGCAAAGGTATCAGTATCCCTCTTTTACAGACGAGAAACCGAGGCTCCCAAAGGCTCTGAGGCCAAAGCCTTTGTGACTTGCCAAAGTTCACAGGGCTAGGACACAATCCCTGGTTTTCCAATTTCAAATACAAGGCATTTTTCTACTACTCTTTTCCCCACTCATATGCCGAGGGCCTAATGAAAACCACACGGCAGTCTAATTAAAATCAGGCAAGAGGGCACAAGGCAGCATTAAATTATCTTTGTGTCTTTTACCTTTGGCTGCATTTCTCTGGAGTTCTGTGCCAGGCAGGAGGGACTGTGAAGGCATGTTCTCTCCACACCAGCCCATTAGCTAAAGTTGAGATAAGACTGAGCTATAACTAATTAAGGGCCTCATTCAGTCTTCATTTGCACCAAAAACAGGGTTTCCCACATTTTTCATTCTATTAGCTCACTGGCCAAGCTGAAGCATTTGCTGTTTTTTTTTTTTTTTTTTTTTGAGACAGAGTCTCACCGTGTTGCCCGGGCTAGAGTGCCATGGCGTCAGCCTACCTCACAGCAACCTCAAACTCCTGGGCTCAAGTGATCCTCCTGCCTCAGCCTCCAGAGTAGCTGGGACTACAAGCATGCGCCACCATGCCCAGCTAATTTTTTCTATATATTTTTAGTTGGCCAATTAATTTATTTCTATTTTTAGTAGAGACGGGGTCTTGCTCTTGCTTAGGCTGATTATGAACTCTTGACCTTGAGCGATCCTCCCGCCTCGGCCTCCCAGAGTGCTAGGATTACAGGCGTGAGCCACCGCGCCCGGCCACATTTGCTGTCTTTATTGATCTACTTTGAGATTGGTTTGGCTTATAAATAGAGTTTTCCCTCGATATCTAAAAGGAATCATTCAGACATGTTTTCTAAATGTATTGAAGTATTGAAGTGCATCCCCTTTCCATCCAGAAACTCGGTTGGGCTCACAGAGTGCAATAAATTGCCTAGACACCCCAACCTTGGTTTAGGTGCATTGTAGGTGCCATGGTAGACTGTCTTCAGAGTGAAGGCCTAGATACTCCTCATTCTATGAAATACCCATAAAAATAATACACAACACAGGATATCAGGACTTGAGATTTAAAAAAAAAAAAATTTCTAAAAGGAAAAACCACCCATAACTGGGGTAGGAGAAGCAGCACGTGGGTTTCCTCAAGCAGCAGCCAGCATGCTCTGGGGCTCAGAACTGCGGAGAGCAGGGCTGAGGAGGAGGAGTGAGCGGGAGGAAGGGGCGTGGCGCGGGGCGTGGCACCGGGCGGGGTGGGCGTGGCACCGGGCGGGGTGGGCGGGGCTATGGAAATTCCGCTGGCAGAATGGACCGTTTGTGGCTCAGCGCATTTCGCTTTCTAAAGGTTGACGGGAAGAGGGACGACGGTGCCCACAGAAATGTGCGTCCCGACCTCAGATAACAACAAACACACCGGGAACTGACATCTCCTTGCTGTGTCCCGTAGAGCGGCTGCTCTTCTCTGCCTCCGTCCGCTGTTCCCTTACTGTGTGTGTGTGTGTGTTGCACGTCTAACCTGGGTGTGCAGAGACACAACCACCCTGGACACCGGCCCGCCCTCCTCGCGAAGCAACACTTGCTCTTGATGGTGGAGCGTCGCCACGAGGGCCTTGTGGGTGAACAAATGCCACGGGACCCGCCCACGGACAGCGTCAGGGGCCACTCCCGTCCTCTCTTCTTCCTACAAGCACAAGTGTGCACCCTGGGAGCCCCAGCCCCTGCTTGCCGCTGCCAAAAGGAAACGGCTTTGGCGCACGCTTCTTTGCGCGCAGGCGCACTGGAGAGCCCGGGCTTCCCGCGGAGAAAGAACGTGCTGGTGAGACGCCCGCCCCATTCCCACCCTCAGGGGTTCTTCCTGCAATTTAGACCACGGCCGACGCTCAGCCCGAGCTGGAGCCTTGTCCCGGAACTGCAGGCAAAATGCACCCCTGAGGTGTGGGAACTTTCAGTACAGACCTGAGATGCGTGCGCCCGCAGATCCGCCGTCCGGGCGCAGAAGCGGCCAGCGCCCCGCTCCTGCTCAGAAGCCGGGAGGCTCTGGCGCCGACCCGGGCAAGGCCGCGCCGGACGGCACTGGTGGCTCAGCCCCGGGCTGGCCGGAGCCCAGGCCCCTCCCACTGCCCACAGGACTCCGGGGCACGGTGGCTCTGGCCTCTGTTTTCAGGAAGGCAGAGGTCAGCTCAGCCTCCTGCCCTGGTACCTGGACGCCCGCCAGCTGGGAAGATCCAGGCATCCGAGATGCCCTGGGGATGGCGGAGGCCAATTATTCCCGGCGGCCCGCTTCACGCTCCCTGTGGCCGGGGCTCTGGGCACAGAGTCAACATTTGGCTCTGTCCGGAAATGGCAACAGGCGGGACACTGGAATTTGGCAGGGCTCCAGGGCAGAAGCCACTGAGGATGATTCTGTCTGTGTAGCCCTGGGTCTTCCAATCCGTTGGAATAATATAATAACCACAGCTTCGACAATAACGGTAGCCAACATTTGTTGCAAAGTATCTGCCGGTCACTGGCTAAGCTCTTTATACGTATTAATGTGTACATCACTACGATACAGGTGTTATAATTAGCCTCATTTTACAGGTAAAGAAATCAGGTGCAGAGAGGTTAGGCAACTTCCCCAAGATCACACAGCTAGTAAAGGCAGGAGCTGGGATTTGAACTGAGGCAGTTTGGCATCAGAGAAACCAGCATGTAGCCTGGCCTAAATCAGAATTTCCCTTCCGTTTTGGAGTCCTGTTACTTAAAGGCCTGATCACAGCTCCAACCAAAGTCCTGGGGCCACACATGGCTTCAGGTGCTGGCCACTGGCCATGGCTACGTCATTCCTCCAGTCCCCACATCCTGGGACACACTTTTGAAACACACTGAAGACAAGGGACGCTGAGAACACAAAGTCATCCTGGAGTCCTCCAGGCTGAAGGCTCTTCCCTCCATTGCATGCTCGGCGGACGCCTGTCGGTGGGACACAGCCCTGTCGTAAGGACAGGCAAGGACTATGACCCACTTTGTTGGCAATAAATCAAAGTTAAGGGGTTTGTTCACCTAATCCCATTTGCAGGTGGCAGAGCCAGGGCTCAAAACGCAGCCATCTGATTACTAGCCCATTGCCCGTTCTTTAAAATCATTAATTCAATGAGAATTTGTCAAGTACCCGCCATGGACCAAGCCCTGGGGACACGTGGATGAGTAAGACGTGTTCCCTGTGCCCGGGGAGCTGCCGGGTCCGTGGAGGACAAGGGAGCATAGATAGACAGGACGTGCTGGCACGTGTGCTGAGACACGCGTGGCGTGACAAGCCTTGTGCAGCGTCGTGGCCCGCATTGGAAGCTTTGTGAAGGAGATGACACTGAGCAGGGTCTCCGAGGATGGGCGGTTGCCAGGCGGAGCTGTGGGGAGAGGGTGTTGCAGGCAAGGGGTGTGGGACGCCCCAAGGCACAGAGCAGGGTGTGTGCCCGGCTGAGCCCTTAGACGGACAGAACCCTCCTGAGAAGCTTAACGGGCCTTGGGGGCCTCGCAAAGGAGAGGGAATGTTCCCCTGGAGGCCACGGGAGCTGGGGAAGCAGAAAAGGCGTCAGATCTGCTTCTAGGAGGAAACCATTCTGCAGCAGCACCACCAGAAAGATGGAACAGGAGGAGGTGAACTTGGGAAAGCTGCCAGCAGCCCTGGTGGGACGTGAGGAGGGTCTCCAGCGAGGCAGAAACAGGGTGGGGGCAGAAGGGAGGGGCCGAGAGAGCTTCCAGAAGCAGAGCTGACGGGACTTGGTGGAGGGCTGGGGGACAGGGAAAAGGCTTCTCGGATGGGGCAGGAGAAGCTTGTCTAAAGGACGAGGAAAACAGTTCCTTTGGTTTGGGACATGTCCAGCGAGCAATGGTGGAAACATGTCCGGCAGTTGGAAGTACAGGCGGACTGTCACTCAGGAGAAAACAGGAGCCAGGAACAGAAACCCTGGTGTCCTGGTGTGGGGACGGCAGGCAAGGCCACTGGGAGAAGAGACGTCCCACCCTGGAAGCGGAGGAGACAAGGCCAGAGAAGGAGACGAGGGGGTGGGCACAGAAGTGGGAGAGCAACAAGGATGACATGGGACCTGAAGCCAAGAGGAGAGACCAGAAAACAGGGATCAGGAGGGAAAATCAGCTCCTTGGCAGACTCGGTGACCGCAATTTTAGTGAAGTGAACTAAAGCCCTTTATTTTTCTCCCTGTAGCGTCTCTCATGGCCTGATGTCATAGTGTGGTTGTTTACTTGGGTTGCAGAGGCTGGGGCCGGCGAGTCTGTGCCGGACGGTGTTCCCTGCACCCTACACAGCGCCGTGCTCACCAGCGACTGTGCTGAACGAATGAATGAAGGAGCCAGATTTCAAGGCGCTAAGGACTAATAAAATGGAAAGAAATGGAACTAGTCTTTTTTTTTTTTTTTTTTTGTCCCCCAAGCTTGGCAATAAAAGGAGTAAAATTATTTATCAAGAGCCCAGAGTCCCTTCCCATAGAGAAAACTCCAGGCCCAGATGGCTTCACGGGTGAATTCTGCCAAACACTTAAGGAAGAATAATATGAATTCTAAACAAATGGTTCCAGGAAACTGAAGAGGAGGGAACACCCCCACAAACACACACTCATTCTGTGAGGCTGGCACTACCCTGACCCCAAAACCAGACAAAGACATTATAAAAAAAAAAAAAAAAAAGAAAGAAAGAAAAGAAAAAGGCCAATATCCCTCATGTACACAAGTGAAAAAAATTTTAACATTTTAGCAAATCGAATCCTCTGTCTAAGAGGTGGAATCTATTTCCTCAACCACCAAACCCCTGCTGGCCTTGTGATTTGTTTTATCCATAAAAGGTGGCAAACATGTGACAGTATGTCAATTCTAGCCAAGTCCTCAAGAGGGCTCATGCCCGTTTATTCTCTCTCTGTCTGCCCAGCAGCCATGTGAACAAGCTGGGCTGGCCTGCAGGAGAACAGACCAGCGGGTAACCAGACTAGCTTTTCCGGCAGAGGATCCTAGCCCCGCCAGCCCTCAGCTGACCTACTGGCTGGTCACAGACACATCAGAGAGCCCAGCTGAGATCAGAAAAACCACCCCGCTGAGCCCAGCCCAAATTGCCCACCTTCAGAATCATGAACAAAATTCAGGTTTTCTGTTTGAAGCCATTACATTGTGGGGTGGTTTGTTACCCAGCAAGAGCTGACTGATACAGGGCAGACACTGCCTTGTTAGATTCAGAGTTCATCAAGGGCAGAAACTATGTCTCACTCATCTTCCCCAGCGTCAAACATTGCTCAGCAAATACTTGTTGAATATTCGTGCAGCTTTTGCAGAACAGCTAATAACTGCCATCCTGCCAATGACTGCCACTTGGCCCTGTCAATTAAAGAGCTCACCACAGCTGCTGTCATCCAAGAAGCTCCCTATAATTACACCACCCAACAAACCCCCACTGCAGCCCAGAGAGGGTAGGTAACATAGCTATAGGCACACAGCATGTCAGCCTGAGAGTGAGGTTGGTTTGGATTAAATTGCTGGAGGTGAGGCGGGTGTCAAGCTCAGGGTGTCCCTCATCCTCACACCCATTAGGTTATTAATACTCTCTCCTTCACAGAGCACCTTGTATTAGCAACTTTCAAGTAATCCCCAGGAGATCGGTCACACTCACTTTAATAGCCTTTTCCTCTTTCATAATGACAAGAGTTGTCACTTCTGTAGATGGATGTTGCTGACAAGTTATGGACTGTGCACCACAAACAGCCTACAACTCAGCCAGGCCCAAGGAGCCTCAAGACCAGAAGACCAGGGTCCCACCTGGTTAACCTGTAAGTTGGTACAGGAAGAGGACAGAGGGTAGAAGACAAGCAGGAGGCAATTCAGGCAAAACGAGGTAAGAGCACAACATGAGCCACGACTGACTGGGCTGTCGTCTAGCAGCTTAAACAGTCAGTGACTCAGTTTTCCCTTCTGTAAAGTGGGGGGGACACTGGAACACCTACCCACTAGGACTACTGGAAGGTAGTTAAGGGAAAGTAGCTAGAGCATCATCTGGCACATGGCAAAGGCCATGGATGTGTCACTAATCATCACCAGCATCCCGGTCAAGGAGTTTCTCATAGGACTGCCACCCCCAGGCCTTTCCCTTCCCCAGAGAGCCAGCGTCCCCTCCTCCTGTCCACTGCCACCACTCTCGGACAGGAGCCACCAAGCAGAAATAAACTACCAGGGCAGCCTCTAGGAGGGAAGGAAATGCAAACAGGCAACAGGCGGCTCAGGGCATGTGGACAATTAGGGGACATTTCAGGGACCGTCCCAGCTATGCTCATGCTGATGTTTCCCCAAGTCTGTCGCTCCCCCACTGCCTAGCTTACTCACTTTTTTAAAATTACATTTTTATAAAAGAAAACCTTAAATCACAACTGAAATGGAAAGTCAGCATCGCCTGCCATAAATAGAGAGTGCTGGAAAAAATAAATACAATGAAAACAAAACATTGTTACTAAATTCCAGCTAGAAGCTCTTGCTCCTAAAAGCTCTGAGTCCAAAGACAGCTTTCTATTTTTTTTTTTTTTTTTGCTAGAACAGGATGTCACATGTGTTTGAGAAGTTTTTAAGGACATATTAGCACAAAACTGAGATTTCCTCTTTGCAGAGGTGAAAGGGAATTTAAAAGGGAGTGGTTTGAAAGGGGTTCTATCTTACTTAATGCTGTGTGTCTGGTCCAACCAAAGCATCTGAGATCGTTCATTTCATGTGTCACCCTGGCTGGGCCACAGTGTTTATGTGAGGATGTTTTGGAATGAGATGCACGTTTGAATTGGTGGACTCTAAGTCAAGCAGATGCTCCCTCATGTGGGTGGGCCTCACCCAAGCAGGGGAAGGCCCAGATAGAACAAAAGCAGACTTCTAAGCAGGAAGGAATTCTACCAGCCTTGGACTTCAGCATCAGATCTTCCCCGGGTCTCCAGCCTGCTGGCTCACCCTGCAGATTTTGGACTTGGCCAGGCTCCATAATCACATGAGCCAATTCCTTAAAATAAATCTAAGTATGTGTGTATTGGTTCTGTTTCTCTGCAGAACCCTGACTCTCCATTGGGGTACCCAGCCCATACGGATTCACAACCTCACCTCTGGCAGGTCATGCTCCTTAACTGCGGACTTGGAGGGCGCCAACAGAAAGGAATTCCACCATGAAAAATTCAAGACCAGGGCAGATGCGGAGCCAGCACTGTGGGTAGCATTTCTGAGCTGGGGAGTGGTTTCCATGAACTTGGAATCCCCCAGTAACACTCCCCCACCAGCATGCCTGTGAGGGCTGCGAGGTGGCCATGCTGGAAAGAAAGGCACCCCCACCCCCACCACCCTAAAAATCTCACCCTTCCCACTGGAGCGCGGCTGATAATGTTGTGTCTGCAGCAATGACATTGTCCGGCCATGGGATTGGGAAACTGACCCAACACAATGGGAATTGCACACTCATGCAGTCTCAGCTGAAAGGCGCCCTGTGACATTAGAACCACCCCTGCCCCCAGCCTCTGCCTGAATTATTTTTCTAGCATCCAGTTTCCATCCCTACAGGACTGGGGACCTCAGCGCTGTCCAACACCACATCCGATTGCCAGGCCCTTAACTTTAGGACAAGGGCTCCCAAACGCAGTCCTCTGTCTTTCTAACCCACTTCCTAACATACATACATGCATTTTAAAGAGCAATCTTTTGGCTCCCTGGGAACGGAAAATCAGCATCACTTGCCATAAATAGAAATTGATTGTGAAAATAAATAGCACCCCCCCGCCCCCCACCAAAAACGTTCACTAATTCTGGTTTGATGCTGTTTCCTGCCAAGGAAACTAAGCTGGAGACCTGGCTGAGGAGGGAAAGCAAGAGTCGGAGGGCACTGAACACCGTCGCACCAGTTACGGTTTCCCCTGGAAGGAACCAGAAGAGTTGAAAGAGCGCTGAAAAGGGAATGGCCTTCTCACACTTGATGACAGAGCTAAAGTCACCGTAGCATCGTGGATCCCACCCTGCAGAAAACAGCCCCGAAGAGAGCTCTCCCTTCCACTGACGCCAGTTCTGTCTTTGGTGGTCTCCACCCAGGGAACCACAGAGCCTGTGCCCTCCCTTCCTTCCGACTCGGCCCCCCGGGCCTGCGCCCAGCCGGTTCCAGGACTCTGGTGGGGCCCAGCCCAAACCCAGGAGCCCTGGCCCCCAGAAACCTGGTCTGAGCCTGTAGAAATCCCACCACTGGGAGCTTCCCAGGAGCCAGAAACAAGGACGGGGCTGGGCATTAAATTAAAACCCCGGGAAGCAGAGAAATTGGTTAACCCTCATGCACTGCTGGTGGGAACATAAAACGGTGCAGCCACTGCGGAAAACAGCCTGGCGGTCCCTCCAACAACTGAACACAGAGCGACCCTGTGACCCGGCAATCCCACTCTTGGATATGTACCCAAGAGAAATGAACCCCTACCTCCACACAGACTTGCACAGGGCGTTTACGGCGGCGTTGCTCACCGCTGTCAAAGGCGGTGACAGCCCACACATCCGCAGCGGGTGAATAGACACATACAACGCGCAAGTCCACGTGGTGAGTATTATTCAGCCATAGAAAGGAACGGAGCACCGACACCCACTACCGCGTGGACAAACCTGGAGGACGTGTGCTCCGTGACAGAAGCCAGGCACACAAGGTCACCTGGCGTACGACTCCATTTGTATGAAATGTCCAGCATGGGCAAATCCACGGAGTCAGAGGGGGACGAGGGGTTGACGAGGGCCGACAGGGAGGGGAAAGTCAGGGAGGGTGATGAGAATATTCTAACGTGGACAGTGGTTATGGCTGCACATATCTGTGGATATATTAAAATATGATGAATTGTACATTTTAAAAACCTCATTTAAAAAAACTGGGAAGTTCTGAGTTCACTGGAGGTTGGCATTTCAACTCCTCTGTCCCCCTGGGTCTAACGCCACAAGGACACCGTGACCTAAGTGCCCTCGGTGGCCCCCGATGGGGGAGGGGAGGCAAAAACCACGAGTCAGGATTCAGGGTCTCGAGTGGGAAGGGGCTGCTCTGGGCCGGGAGCCCCTTGACTCTCAGACCATGCCCCCCCTACAAGATCCACCTCTCGGGACACCCCACCAGGTGGAACACGTGCGCCCCCATTTCCAGCCACCTGTCCATCAGCATGTTCCCGGATACACAGAACGTGCCAGGCTCTTCGTAGGCGCTGGGGTGGGGGTGGGGCGTGAAGACAGGGACTCCGGGTCCCCGCCCTCACAGAGAGCTCAGGAGAACCGTCGGGATGGTTCAGTATCCCAAAACACCAATCCGCCCCCATCCCCCAGGGAAGCAGCCCCTTTGCACAAGCTGTTCCCTCTGTCTGGAAAGTTCTTAGATCTTGGCGTGACCAGCTTCTTCTTTTCATTCAGCCTCAACTCCAAAGTCACCTCCTCAGAGAAGCCTCCCCAGGTCTCCCCGTCTGAGCGAGTGGCCTGCCCTCGTCTCTCTCCAGTCACTGAACACCATCTGCCACACTCTAATTTCTCTCTACTCACTTCTCCTGTCCTGTCCCTCTGCACTGGGAGCTCCCTGAGGGTGGGGACTTATGTCCGTCCCATCACTGCTGTGGCTCCTGCCCAGCACGGGACATCCTCAAATGACTATCTGTGGGGCAAAGGATGGGGACTTTTTGGGGGCACCCTTCTCCCCACTCAGGCCTCCCCAAGAAGCCTCGAGCCTCTGGAGCTGGCAGGAGGAGGACACGGGGAGAAACTGGGGTGAGGGGGCTCGACCTGAAGACACAGCATCCCCCTCCCCCAGGGGAGCCCCGCAGCCTCCAGCTGGGCCTTCCTAGTGCCGGAGAACGAACCACTCCCAGCTCCTGATCTCCGGCTTGCAAACTGCAGAAAAGCACCCGGAGGCTACTGGGAGCGGATGGGCAGGGGCTCGGGCCAGGTCCCCAACACACCTGGGTGGGTGTGCCATTGTCTCCACCCACATGCCCAGGGAGGGGCGAGGGCAGAGGGCGAGGAGGCTCAAGGGGAGAAGGACAGCCATGGAGGCCCATGGCCCAGGTGGGGCTCCGGCAGGATTCAACACTGGTTCTCTAGGAGCCCGACATCCCCCAGGAAAAGGCAAAGTGGGGAGACCTGGGTTCCCCCCAAGGGGACTGCGGGGGCCGGACCACCCTGGTAGAGCAAACCAAAGCCTGTCTTTGATTCATGTCCCACCAGGGCTGTCCCTGGGCCCCTGCTGTGTGCAGCATGAAATACAAACGCAAGGGAGGACCTGAGGGACCGAGGCATTTGAGATACCGCCCAATCAGAATACCGTCTTTTTAGGTTCATCACAATCCCCATCTTACAGACCACACGGAGGGGCAGAGAGGTGAGGCAGCTCGCCGAAGGTCCCATCGCCGGTAAGTGGCAGAACTGGGGTTCGAGCAGCGGTACCCTCGACCACCACCTTGTCTAACAATGCCCAGCAAGACACACAAGCACAGCTTAGTCGTGGGCACAGTCAGTTCATGGCAACACTGAGGCTGCAGAGAACCCAGGCTGCGGGAAGTAGAAGAGCACACCCTTGGAGCGCCTCTCTAGACCCGTTAAGTCAGAACCTCCTTTTTGTTAAAAGCTGCCCAGGTGAGTCCACTACACACAAGGTTTGCAAACCACCAGGGTCACCCTTTCATGGGACATTCAGTGTGCACCGAGGTGGAGTACAGCACATACCCACGCAGACATGCACATACATTATAGCTATTTTACACACTACATGTATATATTATGTGTATTTACATGTGTATGTAAAAGGAAGTAGAAGCTGCCAATTCACGGGTTTCTCTCAGACTGCTTGGGACTAGAGGGATGAAAGAATCATTTTCTCACGCAACCTTCTTTCTGGCAGAGGAAACTCGTTTGTTTTCCCAACACAATGACCAGGACCCTGTGGCTACCCTGTGGCTGGAAGGGCCACCTGGTCTACAGACAGACTGGTGAGCAATGAAAGCTCATTGGCTCTCCTCCTCTTTTGTTTCCTGCAACCACCCTGCCCCGCCCTGCCGAGCCACCTGGTAACGTGGGGCAAGTCACACCTGCTAACTGGACCGCAGCTCCTCCCTGGCAGGAGGAGAGGGTGGGATTAAAGCCGCACCCCCATGTCAGGCCCTGAAAGTCACGTCTTAGTCTCAGGTCCGGTTACCAAGAGGTAGAGCGGGGCGTGGATTCTGTCGTCAGGGATCTTCTGAAGGAGGCTCTTTGGCGAAACCGAGAAGGAAGTGGGGGAAGCGGGAAGCCAGTGGGGAAGAGGCCAGCAAAGAATTGGGTTTGGCTCAAGTCCAGCTCAGCCTGGCCCTCCAGGGAGCTCTGGGCAGTGATCAGCAGCAGTTTGTCCTGCCCCAGGCAAGGGGGCAGAGCTCTTACCGGTGCCGCCTTGCCCTGCCCTGCCCAGCAGGCCTCTGCTGAGTGTTGGCCCCAGGAAGGGGGATGGCAGCGTGACCTCCCAGGCATCTCTGGGAGGGGCTTCTCGAAATTCTCCAGAGTAGGAGAAGCTGTGAGTCATCCCCGAGGGAGACGGGCACATCATCCAGTGACGGGAACAGGGTGGGCGCCCAGTGTCACCTCCACCACTGTGGCCATTTCTACCTTCTCTGTGCACCACCTGTCCTACTCATGGTACCCACATGTTTCTTTAAAACGCATTAAACTGAGATGGATTCATTTTTAAATGTGCATTACACTGCAAGGGGAAAAGCAGCATCACTCGCCAAGTGACGTTTCGGTAACACACTTTGGAATAAATAGGAGCATGGTAGTTGTTAACACCGTCTGTATACTATAGCAGTCACCCCCCGGTGCCTGCCGGTGTGTGGACCCCACCCTGGGAGTGTTGATAGACTAAGTGTCTTTCAGGCTCCGGCCTGGAAGAATGTGACCCGGGTCACGCTGGCATGCAGGACGCTGGCCATGCCGGATGCAGCTCCAGGCAGAGCCAACTGCAGGGGGAGAGGGAGCAGCTGGCCTGACCCCAGGGACCTCCCAGACCCTCCCACGCCACACCCACCCGGCTCACCCCTGCAGCCTCCGGCCACTGCTCACCCATGGCTCGGGCCTCCCCTCCGTAACTCCTCCCCTGGGTCCCCTGCGATGCTGGGGGGACGCTGACAGATGTTGGGGCTGTCCTGGTGAACTCGGCAGATGGGTACCTGTGCCCGCCAGCCCTTGCCGGGCTTACACAAATGCCATCAGGAAAAACGGCAACGAGAAAATCTGACTTAACCCGGGGTTAGACGGCGACCGTAAAGAAATAGTGTGAGTCTTAAAGGATGAAGAGAGGAAGGGAACTCAGAAGGAGGAGGAGACAGGGCAGAGCAGGTGGAAGCAATGGCGGAAGAGGATGAAGAGCTGGAACTCAGGCAGGCCAGGGGCTGGAGCAAGCCGCACCTGGAGACAGTGAAAATCCAGAAGGGCCAGACCAGCGGGTCCCACGCCAACAGCACCAGGGGCACCTCGAAAACTCCCCGTGCCCTGGCCCCAGCCTCCAGAGAGTCTGATGTCGTGGCTTTCAGGTGGGGACTGGGAAGCGGCATTTTACCCAGACTGCCCAGGCGATTCTAAGGGGCACCCAGCCAAGGACCTCCAAGCCCTGGGATCTATTGCTTTAATTTAGGAGCAATTGAAACTACTGATGAATTTTAAGTAGGGGAGGGGGTGGGGCAAGTGACCCTGTCAGCCTTGCATCTCTGTAAGACCCTTCTGGATGCAGACGGAAATGGGTTGCGGGCGAGTGGCTGCGGAGACAGTGCTCGGGGTGCTTGTGCAGTGGTCAGCACACCAGAGGCAGAGGCCCGGGCCGACATGGTAGACCTGGGGATGAGGAGAAGCAGCCTCTGCAGAAAGGACCACCCCGGGGGGTGGAAGACCAGCTCTGCCACCCAGGCTAGAGTGCAGGGGCATCCTCAGAGCTCGCTGCAGCCTCAAACTCCTGGGCTCAAACAATCCTCCTGCCTCAGCCTCCCAAGTAGCTGGGACTACAGGTGTGCGCACCACCACCCAGCTAATTTTTCTATTTTTTGTAGAGACAAGATCTCACTCTTGCTCAAGCTGGTCTCGAACTCCTGGCCTCAAGCGATCCTCCTGCCTCAGCCTCCCAGAGTGCTAGGGTTACAGGCATGAGCCACCGCACCCAGCCATTGGTTGTTCATTTTAAATGAGGGAAGTGATGTAAAACCCATGGCCCGGGACACAGTTTTGCACTCTATAAATGCTGAACCAATAGTAATGATAATTATTATTATTACTACCGATAACATTGGTAAGATCTAAGTCACTTTCTCCAACCCTAAAATATCAACCTAAAACAGTTTGAGACCCAGGTCTTTTTACCTGTCTCTTGGAATTCTCTTCGAAGCCCTGGGCTCCCATTCCCAGGGGCCTCCCAGGCACCCTCCCCCAGATTTCATAACTGCCCCATTAACACAACCCAAGTGAACCCGCCATCGGCGCCCGGGCTCCAAACCACTGTTAACATCTATTAACAGCGCCCAGACTGGACACCCATGTTGCCTGTTAGGCGTCCACATGTGATGTTCGGGGGTGGGGGGTGCTGGACCACACCGCCTCAGATCAGTCACCATTTCTAGTCCCTGGATTTCCAAAAGAGTCCCCAACTGGTCTCTCTGTCCACAGAGCCTCTGCCATGCAATCCATCCGACACCCCACGGCTGAACTTGTCGTCTGACCTGCCGCCCTCACACCTGCACAGCCCCCACTGCTGACCGGATTTAGGGGCGACCATTTCATTCTAACTGCAGTTTAGGGAAAGAGGCGATTGCTGGCTGTATTCTCTCGGTTACAGATCAGACTCTATCCCGCCAGGGGGAGGGCAGCTCTTCCCTCCTCTCTCATCGGAGACAAGCACATCCATCCATGCCGGCGTATCCTTCCAGACATTGTTCCTCGTATAAACATAACACAAGAAGTTCTGTTTATGTTTATATAAATAGAACATTTTTCCATATTACTTGGCTACTTGGTTTCGTTTCAATTCCATAATGCCATAGAGCCCTTTCCGTATTGGTACCTGGAGACGAAGCTTGTTCTTTCTAACTGCTGTCAAATATTCTGCAAAGTGGCTAATGGACATTTAGGTTGCTTCCGCTTTTTTTTATTTCTTCTCTCTCTTTTTTCTTTTTCGTTCCAGCAATGCTCTGTGAACATCCTCACACCTGCCTCCTTGGCCAGGTTCTTGGGGATGTGGAAGGGAAGCCCCCACCCCCCACACTACACCTCCCTCCCTCCGCCCTCCCAGCCCTGCCTTCCTCCCTTTGTATTGCCAGAGCCCGCAGCAGCTTAATAATACTCCTCAAGATTAAAGTGGGCAAGGCAGCCCCTCCCTCGGCCTTCCTTTGATTCAAGCAAACCACAAACATTTCAAGCCACTTCCATGTACATCAATATATCATCCCCTCTGATCCTCCGAACAACCGGCGCAGGTCATGGGGTGGAACAGTGATCCTCATTAAAGATGAAGAGGCTCCCTCGGCAGGTAAGTGGCAGGTCTCAGTCTGGAGCTGAACACTGGGGGCGTCTTTGCAAAGAGGGGCTTGTAGGGGGAGCTCTTAGATCTTTCAGGATGCTATCAAGAGTGGAACTCGCCCAGTTACAATACCATCTCCCAAAAGGCAGTCGCTCCGGTACTAAGATGTTTGCCAAACCCAAGGACCACCTCTGCTTATGAAGCAAATTCTTTAATTATTTTAAAAAATGTTTTAAAGTTTAAAGCAGCGACTTTCATTTCAACCTAAGCAGCAATATCTGTGAAACCATGGCTTTGTGTGCTACTCACTCCCCCTCCCAAAAAAAACCAACTAAGAAAAATAGGTAATTATTCTTTTTTCTTTTTACACTCAGCTGCAGATCTTTTACAATGATCTCACACACCATTGGCAATAACACACCCGTGGAAACATTCGTAAGATTAACGAGACAACTCTGGGTCGTATTTATTCACTACCATTTTTTTTATTAATTTCATTTGAGGGAAAGTCAGTTCACTCGAGAAGTCTGTGATCAGAGCATCAGAAGGAGAAATCTTCAGAGCGAGCGACTTTGCTATTGGGAAAATCTACTTGGCCTCAGACGATGAGCTGTCTGAACTGAGGGACTTGACTTGTTTGTCTTTCTGTCTGCACGGTGATGACCACTGTGCATCCCAGATTTCTAAGGACAATCTTGGTGCCAAATATCACTTTGCTGACCCCTCACTCAGCTCTGGATGCAGGGTTCTAGGAAGCTTCTAGAAGCTGATGTCATCTAGCCTGCCCATGGAGGGCAGGAACTGGAGAGTTTATAGAGTCCCTTTTATTAAATAGATCACCAGAAGCCCAGCTTCCCAAGGACGGTGACAGGCCCGGGAACTCAGTGATTCCGTTCCACAACTACTCATTAAGCACTGGCGATACTGGGTGAACAAAACCAACAGTGTCTTTGCACGGGAAGGAGGGGAGGACTCATTCAGCTGGTTCTTCTCCAGCCTCCCTTCTCCC
The DNA here is from genome assembly GCA_963574435.1 of Cheirogaleus major. Classification (NCBI taxonomy): domain Eukaryota; kingdom Metazoa; phylum Chordata; class Mammalia; order Primates; family Cheirogaleidae; genus Cheirogaleus; species Cheirogaleus major. The sequence goes on from CAUYPO010026386.1 coordinate 22,643, forward strand.
CACATCCGGCCCCAAGATGGGCCAAAATTCCCAGAGCCCAACAGCTGTGCCTGACAACGACCCAGTGCCCGATGGGAAGTGACCTCCTGCCTGAGCGTAGCTCTTTGTTTACCACTCTCCCGCCAGTACGTGAGTGAGCGTGGACATCCAGCATCCGAGATAGACGGCACACGCCATAAGGGTCCCAGACCCTGGGGACCTGGCCCTGGACTCCCACTGGCCACTTTCCCAGCCATTGAACTTCTCAGCTGTGCCCCAGATCTAGTCCTGGGTCTGCCACCCACTTGCTGTGTGACCTGAGCAAGTCACTCCACCTCTCTGAGTGTCCCTAGCTGTCAAACTGGGACCTTAAAAGGCCCTTATGCCCCTGAAATTCTCCAGTCTCGGCCTGCGGCTGTCCTAAAGGCAGGAACCCTCACCCTCCTGGCTGCCTGGCAGCGCCCAGTGACTCGAATAGAGCAGCGCCGGTGGAGTCGTCACCACCGCCAGCCTCCGCCCTGGTGTCAGGTTACCAGGCCGGCCCTCTCTCGCTGGGTGGCAGCCCTGCCTCTGATATTTTTAGACTCCCCCCTCGTTCGGCCTGTCTCTAACAAGAGCCAGATGCAGCTGACTCCCGCCACAGTCCTCCTGAAATTGTACTTTGGGTCACTCTGCGGGGAGCCAGACTTCTCCACTCCTGGGGGAGGAGGGGAGCCTCTTCCCGCCACCCCCACACCTATCTCCCAGTCCCTCCCAGGGCAAGCGGAGGCTGCCACCCAAGAGTCCAGCCTCTAGTACTTTCCACGATGCCAACTGCCCTCTTCCCCCATGGCCGGCTGCTGCTGCCAATCGCTTGCTTTCCCAAGTCACCCTCTCACCCCTCCTGCACGGGCGTCCCAAGGCCAACCTTGAACTCACTCCTCCAGGAGAGGCCTGCACCCCAATCCCAGTGCCTGGTGGTGACCTCCACCACCTCTGCCCAGGAGCTCCCCACAGTGGAGCCCACCCCAACCCCCTTAGCCCCCAGAGCCTGTGTCAGAGGCCCCACTTGGGCATCAGCCACGTGTTGCAACACACACACACACACACACACACAATTACCTGCCCTCCCCCCCCCAGGAGGGCGGCTGGCCTCCTGCCTCCCAAACAAATCTCGCCGATCAGCCAGCAATCCAGCGCCATCCATCTGGCCTGGAAAGGCATTTATGTATTTTTGTCTCGACAGACTTCCCTTCCTGGTCATGTCTGGTGGAGTTTACTGTGACAAAGAACTGGCCTTGGCTGTGCCCCCACCGACCAGGAAGGCGGCAGAGCCAGGCCAGGGCAGGGGAGTGTCAGTGTGCACCTAGGACGAAAAACTGGCCGGTGGAGCCTCCCTGTGAATTACCTGTTGCTGCAAAATTGAGAGTCTGTGTGCATACGTACGTGGCCTGAGCGCCCACCGTGAAGACGTTGTGTGAGGCAGAGAAAAGGAAGCTGGGTAAACACTCACCCCCATTCCAGGAAGAATGGACCCCATAAAGGATTTAAGTGCCATTACTTGTGTGTGTGTGTGTGTGTAGGTGCTAAATGGATGTGTTCTGTATTTACAGTCAAATGCCACCAAGCCCTGTTAGCCCTTCATCAGCTAGACCCTGATCTGGTGCCAGCCAGAGAGGGTGCACCCCCCTTCCCCAGGGCATTGTCACCTCCAAGCCCCCCCTCTTCACACCACCGTTCCCACCAGGCCCTACCCTCACCCACCCCACTTGCTGGCCACATCTGTGGCTTCACCACGTGTTCTGAGGATTTCAGACGCATCTCAATTCTGCACTTGGGGGCAGAGGAGGCTCAGGCTATGTGGCCTGCTCTCTGCCTTCCACCCGACTCCCCAGGTCCCCATGGGGGTGGAGGCGGCAGGATCCAAAAACCCTCAGTGGGAAAACAGGTTCCGCACCTTCCTGCCACCCCCACACCCCGTCCTTGGCTGTGGGCTTGGCATTTGCCAAGGCCCCCGCGGGCATCCGCGCCCTGTTTTCTCCAGAAGTGTCCCTTCCCTGGGCCCCCATTCCCCCGGCAAACCACCAGGGCATCTCCAGGTGGAAAAAGGGGAGGACTCAGGGGGAGGCAGAGGTTCAAAGTCTGGCTCTTGGCACTTACAGCTCAGTGGCCTTGAGCAAACTGACTCTCTGGCCTGGGCTTCCCCACCTGCACTGGAGGAGGAGTTTGCTGCAAACGGCTCAGGGGCGAGGCTCGGGGCAGAGGCTCAGGGGCGAGGCCACCTGGAGAAGCGGGAAGATAGGTGCGCACCAGGGCACCTGGAACCTCCATCAGCTCCGGGGCCACCCTTCCCGCTCACAGCTCCCGGGGAAACCGGGACCCTGTTCCTTCCTCATTCTCCCTGGGCTTCCTTATCCAGAGGCCAGGGCGAGGTGGCAACAGTGTGTCAGTTCTGGGATTTCTCTAACTGATTCAGACTGAAGAGCAGCGCTGGCTGGAGGCATCTGGTTTTAAAAAATTGTGGTGAAATATGCACAACATCATAATTATCATTTTAACCACTTGTACTTGTATAATTCAGTGGCATTAAATTCACAATGTTGTGTAACCATGACCACTATCTATAACCCTAAACCTTTTCATCTTCCCCAACAAAATCTGTGTCCATGAACTGCTAACTCCCCACTCCCACACACCCCCACCCCCTGGCAACCACCATCCTACTGTCTACGAATTTGCCCGTTCTAGGTGCTTCATAGAGGTGGAATGACACAGTATTTGAGCTGGAGCCTTTAAGTCCCTGTCCAAGCCCCTTACTTAGACACAGCTAGGTTACAAGATCACCGCTCACGTGCGCACACACAGCTTGGAGTTTGGGATTGGGCACAGGGATCCTTTCTCCAAACCTGAAGCTGGGCTGACAGCCTTACTGTGAAGCAGGGGTGGACTCGGTGGCCTGAGGGAGAGCTGTGCTCTGTGGGGTCTCGCTCAAGTCCAGTGTCTCCCCCTGGTCCCCACATACGATGTCCACATGTCAGCGCCACGTTACCTGGCGTGTACTTAGGTTGCCGGATTTGGGGAGGGCGTAGAGTCCACATTCTGACCTCTAGCCTCCCCTTCCTCGGGAAGCCATGAGGGTGGCCTTGCCTCCTGTAAGTCCCCCAAGCCCCATCAGAGCTGGGAGGGAGAGAGGCGTCCTCCTAGCAGCGCCCCCAGGCCCCTCCACCGCTCCGGACGCAGAGAAGTCGCTCCTCGCCGCTCGGGGGCGCGCCGGAGCCGCGGCCGGGCCGAGAGGGGTGCGCAGCCCGGGAGGACCCGCCGACCGCGCCTGGGCTCAGCCAGTCCTGCCCGCTCGGGGAGACTGGGGGCGCTACGCCGGGACAGGGTCCCTCGTGCGACACTGGGGACCGCCCTGGTCTCCGAGATGCCGGGAGTAGGGCTGGCGGGGGGCAAGGGGAGCCGCCCCGACTCTTCCCCGAACTTTTCCCGCCCGCCTCGACGCAAAAGACGAAGGAAGCTGGCCGGGGGTGGCGAGGTGGCATGCGGGGGCCCGAACGAGCGCGCGCAGGCTGGAGGTCTGCGGCACGGGTGGCGCCTCGGCCTCTCCCTGCCCCCCACCAATTCCGGGGGCCGCTCGCGGTCCAGTAAGTGGAGGGAAGGGTCGCACCCCTGCTGTCCTGGCGCACGCGAGCCCGAGCCCCCCGACGGCGCCCCGTGCGCGGATCCGGGCCGCGCCCCCAACTCACCGGGCACTGGCGGCGGCGCTGGCGGCTGGACAGACGGACGGGCTGGGGCGCGAGGCGAGGCCGCCGGGCTGTTTTGAAGCTCTGGGCTGGGACTGCGCGCCCTACCTCCTCCCTCTCCGGCGCGGAGCCTCCTCCCCACGGCCCCCTCCTTCCCCGATCCCGCCTCCCGGGGCGTGATGTAAGGAGCCGGGGCAGCCGAGGGGAGGGGCCGCAGGAGGCGGAGGGGACCCTGCAGGGAAAGGCCCCAGGCGTCCCCAGCCCGCGCCCGCCTCCCCTTGGCCAAGTTTGGGGCGGAGCCGGTGGCGAGGCCCAGGGAAAGAGGGAGAAAGGGAAGCTCCAGGGGACTGGAAGTTTCTCTTCGCGCTCCGCTCGCAGGTTTCCACGCCCGTCTCCTCTTTCCTCTTCTCCTCCTCCCTTCGCCCCCGCTTCTCTTTTCTTCTTGTCCCTTTGGGTAAGGGGCTTTGGAATCCGGGCTCCCAGCTCTAGAAGCCCCCTTATCTGGCATTTTTATTGACTTCGTGAGCTTGTACTTAATCTTTCCTGCCTCAATTCCCTCTTCTGCAAATGGCAGTTTTTAACAAGACCTCATTCCTTGAGTTGTTGTAAGGCCTGAAGGCGTAATGTATCCACAGTGCTTGGCACATAGTAAGTCCTCCATAAATGTCAGCCGTCGTCATTTTTATTAACTGACCTGTAGACCTGGCCTTGGTGTGGGGTGGCCCAGCAACCAGGAACCAAGGCTTAGGACGCCCCCAGGCTGCCCCCATTCACTCCCTCCACCCAAATACACACACACCTTGGCATAAGCCACTCCCTGTATCTTTTGAACACAAAGTCCTGGAATTTACTGTCCCTGGAAATAACATCAAAAGACAAGGAACTGCCTTTCTTTCCAGACTCAGTTTCCCCATCTGAAAACTGAGAGGGCTGATCTGCTCTAGAGGCTCTTGGGAGGATGAGGCTGGCGGGTCTGAAGGGCCTGAGCCCCATCCTGTGTGTGGAAGGGGAAGTGGGAGTGGAAGTGGGAGTTAGGGTATTAAAAAAAAATCAAAGAAATTCCAAACACAGGGCCACAACAGTATATTTTTATACTTTTAATTTAACAGGTTAATGTTATTTGCACAAGGCAATTGACTTGCGCCACTGACAAGAGAACAAGAAACCCTTTTAAGAAATTCTGATTTATTGCGCGGCAGTGTGCTCCGGCTGGGATGTCATGTTCATATTTCCTGATGAGCATCTTTTTTAAATGCTGCTGAGGACCTTTGCAATGGGAAGGCCTTGCTGGGTCTAAATTAGGGATCCTTGGGGGATTTGAGAACCCCTCCAAGGCCCCGAACTTCCCAACTTGGTCGAGGATCTGACCTGGCAAGTCTCTTTTAATTCTATGGCTTCTCAAGACTTTCTTACTTAGGGCTGGAGAGAGGACAGGAAGGCATTAATTTCAGCTGAGCTCCCCTTTCCCATAATGGGAAGCGTGGGGTCTGAATGCTATAGAGGAGGCCAGGCAGGGCCCACCTGTCTGTCCTATGGCCACATGGAGGACCGTGAAAACCCAAAAGTCTCTCCCCAAGTGGAACGGCCACGTAGGAGATGGAGCAGGTAGGTTTCTGCCATTTGCTGACCACTGACCATATGCCAGTTCCTTTATGGACGTTACCTTCACTATAACACAACAGCCCTGCCAAACAAGTCACCTTCATTTATCCATGAAGAAACCAAGGCTCAAAGGAGCTACGTGAATAACTTGCTCAAAGGCTCCACGCAAGTGATGAAACAGATCCGAACCCAGACTGCATCGACCACCATTCTCCTCTTTCCACTCTGCCACCACCAAGTGCTAACCATGCTCGAGCTATCATTTTACCATACCCACCTGCCCCCTGACCTAGTATTCACTTAATGGTTTTCTTTAAGTTAACTCTGTTTATTTTAATGTGTTTATTTTAAAAGAAAGCCCTCTATCGCCGTGGTAAACAGGAAACCAGTGCCACCCACCAAAAATAGAAGACAAACTTACAAATATAAACACTACCAAAATATAACAGTGTTAGTAAATTGCAGCCAGGTACTGTTGCCTGAAAGAGCCCGTGAGCCCAGGGTTTAGGGTCTGTTAAAAAGGCAGATCAGCAAGGTGTTTAAAAGCACACAAGCACAGAGAAGTCTTTCTCCTGTTGTCATCAGAACTATTGCAAGGTAACTGAGAAAGGGAATTGTGTTCTCACTCTGCGACTCAAAGCCAGGTGATGCCTCCTCCCGGTATCTTCATCTCCCGAGCCACCTGCTGCTGGGCTGCGTCCAGACTGGGGCGAGCCTGGCCAGACACCAAGATGCCTCTCCAGCACCCAGGAAAGGAGTGGACCCATTGCTCCCCTCCCTGGTTTCCAAACCCTCTCCAGAGCCCCACCTACCTGTCACACTCACCTGCCACCTATTGCTCTTCGTTTTCTCTCTTTAAATATACTCCTGTCCCTCCAGTAGGATCGGAGGCAGAAACCTGCCTTATACCTGCTTGTATCTCCTGCTCCTGGTGTTTCCGCAATAAGCTCAAAACCTCAACATGGTGTGGGGGCAAATAAGGGTATGTTCAATTGAGTTCTGGGCCCCAGTATTTCAGCCCCCTCTAGTAGCAGTGTAGGTCCCCACCCTAGCCGTAGCCTCATGATGGGCAAGTATGTTCCCCAACTTGACCTTGAGCTCAGCCATGTGATTTGCTTTGGTCACTGAGATATGAACAGACACGACACACACAAGGAACGGAAAGGTGTTTGGGCGGTAGGGTTTGCCCTCTTGCAATTTTGCCATTACCATGAGCAGACTATACCTCTGGTAGCCCACTGGTCCCAGAAAAATGAAAGACACATAGCGTAGTGCTGCCCTGGGCGACCCGCAGAACTTCCACCTGAGACACATAGGCGCCCCAGCCACACTGCAGACACATGACCGAGAAATGCCTGTTTATTTTCATGCCGCTGAAGCTTCGTGGTTACTTGTTTCCCAGCAATAGCTGGTTGATAAAAGGATCATCTTATACGGAGAGAGAGAGAACTGTAAGGAAGGCACCTGAAGCTGCCGTGGTCGAGAAGCCCGCGTGGAAAAGCCAGGAACCGAGCTGTCGGTCCAACAGCCTGGGAGGACCAGGGTGCTGCCGGCTCCACGGGAGCATGGCCGTGGGTCCTCCTGCGGCTGAGCCGCAGGGGAGACCTCAGCCCTGGCCGCCACCTTGATGGAAGCCTTCTGAGAGACTCTGAGGCAGAGGACCCCGCTAAGCCACACCCAGACTCCCGACCCACAGAGACTGTGAGGTAATAAATGCGTGTCGCTCTATGTTGCTAAACTTTGAGGCGATTTGCTATGCAGCAAAAGATAACATACACGCACTACGAGGCTGACAGACAAGCTCTGTCTGGAACATTGCTGGTCTCAGGGAAGAGGAAGATGAGGCGACGAACCACCACACACCTGCTATTAGAAGCTTCTCCGTGCTCACATTTCATTGGCGAAGCAAGTCATGAGGCCAAACAGCAAAAAGTCCCCCGCTAGCCATGCTACCGTGGCCGGTCGCTTCACCTCTCAGGAGCCAACACTGTCTGAATTTGGCTTGTAGCTCCGGAAGCTTCTGCATGTAGGAATATAGCAAATACCTTCAAAGGCCTTCCGAGCAACATTTTCTCTTGGCTTCTCTTCCAGAGACGGAGTAGGAGCCTCAGACAAGGACTACCAGGAAAATCCCAGACGTGAAAGCTGCAGGCAAACTAGTGTTGGGTCCAAACTCTCCACCCACCCACTAAAGGCCCTGCCGTCAGCGGTTCTAATCACGGCTCGGCTGGCTGCCGTCTTGCCATGAGAGAGCCAGCTAGGCAGCCCTAGTCCTTGCTGTGGGAACAGTCGGGAAATCAGAATTCCTTAAGAGTTTGGGATCTGAGAAACAGGCTCTCTTGAGAACATTTCCTTCCTGTCGCCCACCTCCACAGACTGGGTTGAGGGCAGGATGGAGACAATAGTTTCCAAGCCCTGGTATCTTCGGACTTAAAGCTCGGGGCTCTGGGTCTCCTTGCTTCTCCCCGTGGGTGGGGCATGGAGCCATAACTTCAGGGTCTTTTTCCTGCCTCCTTTGGTCCCTGATTTTTGTTGCAGAACCACCTGCAACCTACCATCTTAAAACATCTTGCAAACACAATGAGAATTAACAGTACAAATACTGTCCACTTGACTCATGACACAGAGGTTAGACGAATCACCAAAGACGACGACCACAGAATTTCCAAACCTCTGGAGAAACAGCCCCAGATCATGCCGTCTCGGGCTGTTCCATGGCTTCTAAAGCCGTCACATGTAATGAACATGAAAAGTCTGGGAGTAGAACAAACGCGCGTGGTTGTGTCTGGGTTTTTCCCGTTATAGAAATGCTTGGCATTGGTGGCCCCCGGACATCTGGCCACTTGACTCTGGTTCCGTTTTCACGGGGAGGTTTGGCACAGGGCTAGAACTTCAGAGTTCTTCCAGATTTCGATTTCCCTGAAATGCGGGCAGAAAGGGAAACAAGCCGGGACAGGGGCTGTTCACCACCTCCAGCGTCATCACCACCCAAACGTCTGGAGCCCAGGATGACTCGTCCGTAGGATGTTCTCAGCAAGTCTCGGAAGAAAGTCCCCGGGTGTCCCCAGCATGGCAGGGAGGATGGAGGCCAGCTCTCTTGGCCCATCTTCTGAAAAGAACAGAGTACAGTTTGGCACTGAAAAGTGTGAGAAGAAGAAGAAGAAAAAGTCCCCATGGTTACTCACGTTCCAGGGCGAGCTCTCATATTCCTGGGTTCTGAAACGCAATCATAAATACCATTCCTTCCGTCTATAAAAGCATCCTTTGTACTTTTCTAAATATTTTGAATTTTCCAAAAAAATATTCTCCCTTTCTTTCCTTTCGGACAAACAATGGCCCAGGGAAATAGTATCTGTCCAGTGATTCACTTAACACGTACTTACTGTGAATCTCCCGTGTGCCAGACACTGCTTGAACCACTGGGGTACAAGAGTGAGTGAACAAAGCTGTCCCCAACGTCCCTTGATCTAGTGGAACTTGCCACCCAATGCTGGCCCGTTGTGTACATTGTCCTGCTTGACGCTGACACGTGTTTTGTTTTTCTTTCCGAGACTGCTGGGTATCATCGTGTCTGTGTGAGTTGTCTCTTAGGCTGTGAGACCATGGCGATATCTTCCTAATCTGAGTGACCTCTGGCCTTGCCAGGCAACTCCAGCCTGAGGACTCCGGCCAGACTCACACATCCTTAAGAATCTGTGGGTCTGGGGAAGTGAGGATGTCTTCCGTTTCCACTCCCCCCCCACACACACACTCCCATACTTCAAAATTCAAAGAATGACACGGCAGGAGGAGACCTAGCAGGTCTTGATCACTCCCTGGCTTCCAGGCAGGAAAGTATTTAAACCTCTCTGGACAAATGAGATTCTTGATCTTAAATGCCTTGGACCTTGACAGTCTGGAATTCCCTCCCCATGTGGGATTAAAATCCTTTGGGACACAGCCTGCACCTGTTCCCCCCCTGTCTGATGTCCCCTGAGAGGTGGGGGGTCTGGGATGCCTCCAGCAACCAGCACTGTGTAGGTGTTCCATTGAGGGACTTTTCCTCCGTAACACTATTATTTACAATCTGTAATTATCATATTTTCAATTATTTTGTTATGTATGTGCTTTCTTACTGTCTTCCTTCCCCCATTGAAGACAAGCTTCCCGATCGCTTCTCCGCCTTCTGGCTAAGGTCAAGCGTAGCTTCCCGAGAGCAGAGGTCTTATCTATCATACTCACCAACGTCTGACAGGTAGCAGGTGAGCGATCTGGGTTCGTATTGGTGTCTATAGTGCCTTTGTGAAATTACGAAGAGGTACCTCTTCTGACCAGTAATGTAGAAAATGGTAACCTAAAGAGAAATAGGAGATGTGAAAGGTAGTAACATGGAATCCAAGAGTTCACTCACACTTTGGAATGACCTTAGGTCTGGGAGAAGGATAGCCCAGAGGGGTCTCAGAGGGCCTTTGGGGAGATGTCTAGAGAAAATCACATTATATAGAGGGCTGGAGACCTGGGGGTTGGGTGGGGCCACACGTGAAGGGCTTGGCTTGGTCCATTGGGCTGTCCAAGGTTGCAGGATTTTCTCAAGGTGCTAGGGACAGGCTGGACTCCGCGGAGACCAGTTGAGTCGATTCAGGTAACAGGGAGGGATTCGCAGGCAGCTTCTACAGGAGCTGCACTTTGATGACAGATTATTTGGCCAGAAGAGGACCAAGGGTGCAGGGCTGGTTCTCTAGGACACCTGATCACATAGGAAGCCTCGTGTATTTACCTATATGGCTTCCAAAGGAAAGCTTAAGGCAGTTTACGATCAAAGACACAGATACAATAGAGCTGACACAAAAGGAAATAAAAACTGCATAGATGGAGCAGGAAGCAAAAATGTGAGCTCAGAGATCTGGAAAGGTAAATGCACCTACCTATGCATCACCTGGGGAACCTACCGACCATGCAAATCCCCGGGCCCCACTTCCAAAGGTGCCGATACAGGAGATCTGGGTGGAGCCCAGGAATCTATGTATTTAACAAACCCCACCCTCCACACACCCCACCCATTGCAAAATGACTCTGATGTGGGTAGTGAATGGACCACATTTTGAGAAACACCGTCTAGGTCCTTTAAGCAAATGTGGTTGTAGCAGTTGAGCATCAGATTTAATGTCGGATTTCCTGACACTGCACACGCGATGGTGAGTTGACATTCTCCCGTCTTGTCCTCCCAGAGTTCTAGGATTACAGGCATGAGCCACGGCGCCCGGTCCCAACAACTATTTATTGAGGGCCTCCCAAAGCTGAGTGTCGGGGGCAGAGTGACGAATGAAAATGTCATAGTCTCTCACCCAGTGGAGGGGACCATCTGGTGAGGGAGCCATAAGATATGTAAACACACACACACACACAATTACAGGTTGTGCCAATTGCTATTCAGGAAGCAAAAAAAGATTAGTGATAAAGGTATAAAAAAAGTTATAAAACCAACAACAGACTGGGAGAGGAATTTGTAGCAGACAAAATAGTCCCAGGATTAAAAGGAGGAAGGAGACTTAGCACAGCCAGGGAAGGCCTCTCTGAAGAAATATCTTTTAAGCTAGGAAGGTGAGTGGTCCTTGAAGAAGGAGTTGGAAGATTCTAGAATGGACACTCAAATCTTGTCCGTGATCATGCAGTGAACTAGAACCTGAAATGGTACAGCTCAGATTTTAAGATTCCCGGAGAAGGAGGCAGCACTGACCCGGCCGTTCGACCGTATTAGTTCGTCCCTTCCACCTGCAGCTGTATTGCTCCTTTCAGCCATCCCACTCAGCACAGCACCAAAGAACGAAGGCCGGGTCTCCCCAGCCTCCCTCCTTGCTCCGGGATTGTAAAAGTCTACCACACACTAGTTCTAGGCTTTGGAAACAGTTCTCCCAAGGCCTTGTTCATGGTGGATCCCAGATTTCGTGGCCGTAAAACTGGCAAGTGAGCCTTTGGCTAACGATTAAGGAAGGAGATGTTTTGTCTAGTTTTGTTTTTCCTGAAATGGCTTCTAAATGTTCTGCCTCCCAAGGGTACTAATCACCTCTGCAACCCCCGGTTCCCAAGGTGTGGCCGACGTGCTGCAGGAGCTCAGCTCCTGGGCCGCCGCCCCCCCCAGCACCCCGGACTCCCCCACCCGAGCGGGGAGGTGCCAAGTGGGAGGGGTGCTCGGAGCTGGAGAAATCCCAGGAGCTGGAGAGAGGAGAGAAGGGATCATGGAGGCCTGTTTTTCTCAACCTTATACAATCCAGGTGACCACCTGGGGCAGGAGGGAGGGAGGTGCTTGTTCAGAACTCACATTCCTGGGCCCACCTGCCAAACCTACTGCACCAGAATCTCCAGGGGAGGGGCCTGGGAATTACCATTTTTAGAAGTCAGGGGTGGAACACCAGGTATTCCACAGCTAGGTAAGTTGGAAAGACACTGATGTGGAAGGAACAGGCCCAGAGAGGGGACCGGCCTGCCCAAGGTCACACAGCAGGTCGAGAGCCGACACAGGACCAGGACCAGGTAAGTAGTTTTGCTCCTTGCCCAGTGGATTTTTCTCTTATCCTAGTTGGTTGTAACCTTTTTTAATCAGCAGAATCTTTTTCTTTTTTTAAGTTTCAAAATAAATGTTGTGGAGAACAGAATGTATCAGTCAGACCTAAGGAAGCACACATGGCACATAGTAGGTTCTCAACAAATATCTGCCAAATGAACGAAAGAATGACGTCCCTTCTCAAGAAAGAGCATGCAGTTCCCAGCTCAGGAGTTCGGTTAGGCAACGGCCTCCAGGTAGAATTGAAAAACATTGTTTTTCTTTAGCTATATTTATTTTTCCAATTTCCTTCCATTCAGGCTAGAGATTCTGGTTTTCTATTCACGGCGGTGGTAAAAAGTTCCATTTCAAAATAAATCTAAGTCAAAAGCACAAGTTGATTCTTAAAAATGAAGTAAAATAAAAGGTCAGCAAACTGTTTCTGTCAAGGGCCAGACAGCAAATGCTTTTTAACTTTGCCTGCCACTCGGTCCCCATCACAGACTGTCCGAAAGCCAGTGGGCGTGGCTGTGTGCCAATAAAACTTTATTTACACAAGCAGACTTGGGATCAAATTTGGCCCCCAGGCCACAGTTGAACAACCTCTGAAATGATAGTAACCGTGAAGGTGGTGCTGAGAAGACCACATTCAGGAAACCTGTTCTAGAATAAATCTAGGAGATCAAGAACAATGACACGGAGAAATGGAGAGTGAATCTTGGGGCCTCTTCCCACGTGCAGCCCCCAGACCTTTTCCTGGCACACCCGTTGGTCCTGCCCCTTTGCAGCCCCAGAAGAGGAAGTCAAGGCTCCCCAGGGAAACCTGTTAAGGGCTCCAATTCCCGGCTCTCCTCGTTCCAGCTGTGTGCAGCCCCTGTGCACCTGACAACCCAGGTTGGACATAGGGGCCCTCAGCATACATAGCAGGGCCCGGAAGTCCCCTTCACCCTAAATCCCCCTCTTATATGCCCACCCCCATGCCAGGCTCCCCAGAATGTTCCTTTGGCTTCTTATGTGGCCACTGGTTAAAAGGTGAAGGCTCTTAGATGGAGGAACCTCATTAAGCCATTATCAGTCATTACCCTATTAGCTGCAAATCAGCCATCAACACCTTAGCTAGAGCCATTAGCATCTAGCCGTCCACAGTGACAGAGTAGAATACGGCACTGGAAGGGTCCCAGGGGTGGGGCCCAGCGCTGCATTTTCTAGGAAACGAAAGTGAAACTGGGCACAAGACCGTCACCAGCATTGCCCCCAAGCGCCTCCTTTCTACACCTAGGTGCATATTGCGCACCTACTAAGGGCTAAGCACTTACCGCCCTGGCTCCTCTGATCCTCACGACCCCACTGGGAAGTAGGTCTGTGATCCCCATTTTACAGGTGAGGGAACGGAGGCTCGGACAGGTTAAATAAGTGGCAAGGACCAGGACTCAAAGGCACGCGGAGCTCCAAAGTCTTTTTTAATTAATGTATTAATTTTTATTGCTACGTATTAGATGTACATATTTTCGGGGTACATGTGATCATCGGAGACATTCCTGTAATCAAAGAGGGGCGATGGGAATATCCCCGGAGCTTCTGGTTCTTGATGACCACTCCCAGCTCTCCGGGTCCCGAGGAGACTTCGAGGCTCCGCTCCTCCCTGGCCTCTCTGTCGTCCATGTATCTCCACCCAATCTCTGCGCCCCTGGCCCCGCAGGCCCCTCCTTGCCCTCCGACAGGAGCCAAGACGCTCCTGGGAAGCCCCACCCCTGCCCAGGTGCCCAGCACGTCTCTGGATCCAGGACGGATGCCAGGGAAGAGTTGGATCTCTTGGGTTGGTGGCCCCAAACCCAGCGTCCGTGCCGACTTGGGCGGGAGAGAGAGTGGGAGACCAAGCGGCTGCCCATCTCCAGGGCGGGAGTGTCGCCGTTTGCCGGCTGGCACCCTCGCCAGCCTGCACCCTGCACTCACCCAACCAGTCGGACCACACCGCCCACATGCCAGGCGGATCCGTGTGGACGGGCGCACGGCATGACCCAGCTCGCCCGTCTGCCGCTGGTCCTCCAGGCCAGGTCCCTCCCCTCCTCCCACCTCCCAGGTGCGCCAGGTCCAGGTGTTCAAAGGCTCCTCCGTCCACAAGCGAGAACGCTGCTCTTCCGTGACAGCGCGTGTTTCCCACGGGGAAGAGAAGCGGGGAGAGCACGGAGGGAGGCTCCCCGCGGGGATTCCCGGCCCTGGGGCGCCCAAAGCCCGGGTCCAACTGTGCGGAGGGGGCTTGGAGAAGTTCTGCCCCAGGGGAAGGAAGACCAGGTTGGGGTTCTGATATGGCCTCCTCGTCTCTCTCCAGACCTCAGTTTCCCCGTTTGAAAACAGGACAAAGAATTCCCTCCACTGTAACTCTTTGCAGTGTTCCCTTGGAGGATTACATGGACTTAGACACACTCCATTGTCCCACTAATTCCTTTATCTATTCCAACGTCATATTTTTAAGCACCAGCCAAATGGTTAAAGGGCTTGGGGAGGCAGTGGAAGGCAAGACACCTGGAGGAGCAGGGCTTACGTCAGACAAAGGAGGCAGATAAAAATAAGTCAATTGATACGGCAGCAAAATAACCTCAGCTGGCCACAGTCACCCCGGAGAAAGTACAAGTGGAGGATGTGGTGAGCACCGACCCGCGGGGTGGGACACCACCTCTCTGAAGACACCTCTGACAGAGGCTAAAATGACCAGAAGGAAGGAAGGTCTGGAGCGGAATGTTCTGAGCAGAGGAAACAGCAGATACAAATGCCCTGGGGTGACGAGGCGTTTGCCCTGAGCAATAAAAGTGACAATGTTGCTGAGAGTGGTGAGCGGTGGGGAGTGGCAGGAATGAGGTCACAGGGGTGGCCCCGAGGCTGGAGAGTGCAGCGGGGGCCTTGCCAGGCAGGGAGCCACAGGGTCTTGCAGGACTCGGCAGGAGCCCAGGAGTGGCGTTGCCTTCCTCCTTTGCTCCTGGTTTCCTGGGGCTGGGGCTCCTGTTTGGAGAGGGCGTCGGATCAGCTCAGACTGGAACACGTGCCCACCCCATGGCCCGTGGAAGGCCGGGCCCCTCGTTGGACAGCTCCCCTCCCCCGCTAAGATCTGTGCAGGATGGCCAAGGGGTTTTCTGTTCCTTGTGCAACCCAGCTAAGACGTTTTCGTGGGGGGACCCTGTATGCCTCCCCCCAGACATGCAGCATAGGGAGCTGACTGGCTGCGTGCTCTTATGCTGGTTATTTAACCTCCCTGTGCCTTCATTTTCCCATCTGTAAAATGGGAATACTACCACCACCTACTTCCTGGGGTTGCTGGAAGACTGAGCTCGTACACACGAAGCACTTACAACAACCCTTGGCGTGTGTCACGTCCAGAGCGGTGATGCATGATTTCTAAGCCCTGCAGCGCCTGCGCACGCTTCTTGCTTTGAAGCTCTTTGTCAATTTCTTTTGTCCATTCCTTCACTAACACTTAGGGGGCATTTGCCAGGCCCCGGCACTCACAGTGAACAGGCCAGACACGGTCCCTACCCTCAAGGAGTTACGCTCTACGATTAGAGATAGAACAGGAGGGAAAATATAAATAAGTCACTAAACGAGACACTTTCAATAGTGATAAGTGCTGGGAAGAAATGAAACAGGGTGACAGAGAAAGCATGACGGATGGAGAGAGGTCATTTTAGGCAGAGTGATGTGGGAAGGGCTTGCTGAAGGATGACAGTTAGACTAGAAGAATAGCCGGCCATGGAAAGAGAATGTCATGCAGAGGATGTCAATGGCAAGTGCAAAGGCCCTGGGGTAGGGAAGAGAACGTGTGCTTGACAGAATGGTTGTGACTGGAGTGAGGGAAGTGGGAGGAGAAATCAGAGAGGCAGGCAGGGGCTCTCACAGGCCATGGTGGGAGTTTGAATTTGATCTTGAAAGCCCTGAACAGTTGAAGCAGTGGAGTGAGTATGCCAACTCGTGTTTTCCTGCTGTCATGGGGAAATGGGTCAGAGGGGACAGATTAGAAGGAGAGAGAAGAGTTGTGAGGCTCTTAAGACACGGTGAGAAATATCTTTGTGTCTCTATAGGGCATGTCCGCAGGAAACACTGGCAACCTCATCCAAGAGTGGTGCTCGCTGGCCGGCAGGCTGGTCCTGTTTGCAAGGATGCGTTGTTCCAAGAAGGAAAGAGGGAGACGCCCTACAGCCTGGGTGCCGGGCAGAAAGCTGGGGAAGCCGCCCTGCTCGGTAGCGGGTCCAGGGTCAGCGTGGTGCAGTCGGCCCTGCCAGGGCCTCGTCTCTGGCCACCGTCCCACCTCCGGGGAGTGCCCAGGGCAGAAATCCGGCCCTGCCCGCCCTGGGCTGCACACCGATAACCTCCCCGAAGGGGAAGCCGTTTGTTTGGAAGGAAATGGTACAGAATGAGCAGGGCCAAGCTTAAAATAGGGCTGGGGCCTGGTCTCCCGCGATGGGCTCTGCAGGCAGCCGGGGACAGCGAGGGCAGGGGTGGGACACCCGAGATGAACCGATGCCATGAGCCAGATCTGCCAGGGCATGTCTGGGCAGCCGCTGGGAATGGAAGCCCCTGCCTGCTGGGCTCCTCACAGCGGGGGCTGGGCCCCCCAGGGTGCGGCGGCTCAGAGGTGAGGCCCACGGTGACCTTGGGCGGGGCAGAGGCCCCCGAAGTTTCTTCTCCTCTTCGTCCTTCTTTCCTTGAGGGTTTCTGAAATGACTCTCTGGGCCCCGTTGGACTATTTGCAATCCCACCACCCTTTCCTGGGGTGGTCCACTGTCCCCCTCCTGTGGCCCTGCAAGTATAGTCAAAGGGGCGAAGTTAATGCCCGAGTCTCCCCAGGGAAGGCGTGACCCACCTTCCGAGGCTTTTTGTCCAAAAAGACAGCTTTGCCCACTCTCTCCTTTTCTTTATTCAGAGGTCCCAGAGCCTCTCTCTGACCCGACCCCCACTCATAGGCTGCGCCTCCCCCAAGCCCGCCCCCTCGCTCCCCATGGCGTGGTCCCGCTGCATTTCCCCACGGCACTGGCCACCACTCGAAATCACCTGGTTCAAGTACTCATTTGTCCACGCTCTGTGGCCACCCCTCCCCCCAGCCGTGAGAACCTAAGCTCCGGAGGGACCTTGCCAGTCTGGAGCCCGATTGGGGCCAGATCTGTGGGACCCAGTCAGCTGCCTTCTGGAAGTCCCCTGTGCGTCCCACCCAGGCTCCGGTGTCTGCGGAGGGACGCCCAGGTCCCCCAGACGGCAGCCTGGCCACGCCACTCCCTGCCCCTGCGGAAGCTCTGGCAGGTCCCCTGGCTGCTTCTCCAGGGTCTGAGCTCAGAGAGACAAAGGGAAGGGGGCGAGGCTGGGGGGTCCCGGCAGCCCCCAGGGGAGATCTTTCTGCTGCGGGTCCCCTGGCTCGGTGTTTGTCAAACCACATGTGGTGAAGGGCCAGTCTGTGTGTTTAATTGCCGATTCGTCACGAACCGATACGTTTATAAATCACAATAAAAACCATGAGGTGCCTGCGTGTCGCGGCAACGGCTCATCGCTAGGGAGGTTTCCAAGCCCTTGCTCTGGATGCTGTACTTGGCCCTGCATGGACAGACAGCGGTTTGAGACAGCTTGCAGGCCACACTGAGTGGGGCAGCTCTGGATATGCCGGCGCCCGGGATGGGTGGGTGGGCGTCGGCAGCTACAGGGGCCCAGACACCTTCCCGGAGGTGGGGCTGAGGGATGGGGGACAGCAAGGCAGGGGAATGAGGTACAAGGCTGTGTCCCCGACAGCAAAGAGCCAGGGCTGGGAACTAGGAAAAGGAACCTCCTCCTGTCCCAAACCGCAGGAGACAGGCTGGCAGGGGAGGGGGACTCCTGGTCCCTTCCTCTATTCAAGGAACCTCCTCTGGGGGAGGAAGCAGCGTTGCTCACGCCATGCTTGCCACCACCATGCCACTTTGGCCCAGAGTCATTAAACTGCTCTGGAGACGTTGTCTGGCACTTCCCAGTGGAGATTCCAGGCCGAGAGGAACGCACGCTCAGGACAGGACGGCAGGGTCCCAGGGCCTCCTGTCCCTGCGCCCAGCCTGGGGACAGCTGGCTTCAGTCTGCCAGGCGTTGGGCCCGATGACAGGGGTGGGGTGGTGATACCGTTCTGGCTGGCAGCTGTCCCTCCCCAGCCCTGGAGGAGCCGGAGCGGAGAGTGAGATCGAAACTCTCTCTGCTCCTTCGAGTGGGCCGGCCCGGCCCCCTGGGCTGGCTGCCACGGGTTTCTGGGCGGGAGCTCAGGAATGCCTTGCCCCCACGCCTTGCACACAGTAGGCACTCGGAGTATTTGCTCGGGACGCGCACCGTCCGCAGCTGGGCCACAGGAAGCCCTGCCCCTCCGGTGTCACCTCAGGAGCCCTCGGCCCGTGGCTGCATTGCTCCAATTCCTCCAGGTTTGGAATGTCTCTGTTTACCGTCAATGTCAACCTGCCTGGGAGGACGTCCAGTTCCTAGAGGCCTGCTGGGGTCTGGCAGGGGACATAAGGCTGAGATATGGGAGCAGGCCACTCGGGGGACCCCAGCGCCCTTCAGGGTCCACTGTGTTGGAGACCCTAACCCGGACATGGGCCCTGCAATTGCACAACACGATGGGAGTTGGCCAGCAGGAGCTCTGTGGGGACTCATACCTCTTTGCCTGGGCCTCAGCCCCTCCCTCCTTGCCCCTTTCTTTGGCAGGACGTAGGGAGCAACGGCTCCTGCTGCCCTTCCTCCTGTGCCTTTGATCACACGGGTCCATCTGCCTGATGTGATATCTCCACCAGCCACCTCCGCCTGTCCAGACCCTCTCCGACCCACAGATGTCAGCTCTGGATCTAGATGGCTTGGATTTGAATCTTACCCCCACCATTTCTAGCTGTGCCGCCTTGGGCAAGTTACTCAACCTCTCTGTGACTCTGTTTTCTCACTTGTGACGTGGAGCATCGGGGGCTTTTCTCCTATGTGTGGCTGCCCATCATCTCGGAATCGCCTTTCTGTACCCGGGGATTCCCCCATGTGCCCATGGTGTGAGCCCGTACACAGTTCAATTTCCCGGCCCCCATTTGATCATAAATCAGCCGTGTGAGACTTCCATGGAGAACGAGAGATCGTCAACTCGAGCACTGTCTTGTCTTTTGGTGAAGGTGGTGGCGGAGGCAACTGGATCTTTGGGGACAGCCGTGGCTGAACTTGTGTGTCCGCAGAGCAGTTGCACGTTTGCTAAAGCACCCCCCGTGGAATGATGGGGTGTTATATCGTGCTATCTACCCTACAAACCCAGCTTTCTGTCTCCCCACCCTGAACCCAGAAACTCACCCAATGCTTTTAAAGAAAAGCCCTCTCTGCTTAAATTAGCCAGAGTAGATGCTGTTATTTGCAACCAAGACCCTTAATGAATCCATGGGAATGGGACAATAATAACATCTATGTCACAGGGTTGTTGTAAAGATCAGACAGCCCTACATGCTCGGCGGGAAATCAAGAAGAAGCCAGCCCAGCTCTGTGAGTCTCTTCCTTCATAGTTTGGGGACAGTGTCCTCTGCTTGTGTCCCGGAACACAGCCTCCCTTGCAGGCACGTTGCTTTTCCTCTTCTGAGCCTCTGGGCTCCGTTAGGAAGCCCAAGGACTCCAGGAGCACGCTGGGTCCCAGGGCCAGTCTCAGCTACATGCACCTCCCAGAGATGAACCAGGACATCTGGCCACCATGCCAAGGGCCCTGTTCTCTGATCTGGCATCTGAAATGAGACCTGTTTGCTGCAGCAGGTGCTAGGGCGGCCGGGGCTCCTGCGGCTGGGAGCAGCCCCGTCCCCGTGGGAAGTTTGGTGGAGACGGAGAGGCATTGAGGCTCCCAACCCAGGGGCACGTCTGCAGCCCCAGAAACAGCTACCTGGAGTAGACCTGGGCGGGATCCCTGGGTCCCTGCTAGTTAGTGACTAGGTGACTAGGTCAGCCCTTGCATGCCCTAGTTTTACTCTTTCTTAGTGCACATCTCACTTGGAACTAGCCACATTTCAGGTGCTCAGTGGCCACGTGTGGCTTGTGGCTGCTGGATTGGACAGCTAAGTCCGTCTGTCTAAGCGTCAAAACTACCCAAACCTCCTGGGACCTGCAGAGTGGTTCCACCAACACTAGGTTGGACCCCGAGTCTCCTATTAATAAAATAAAACTCATGCAGACATAAAAGAATCTCTTAATGAAAAACCCAGAAGCCACCCTCTGAAGGACCCCTTATGGGTTCTAAGCCTCAGTCTCCTCATCCAGGAGATGGGCTGATTGCTGTCCCTCGGGGTGCTTGGTTGGGCAGCATGACTGGCACACGTGACCACTAAAGGGCCAAAGAAATCTAATTTCTTTGTGGTAGGATTTAGGGCTAAACGCAAACAGAGACCAGAACAAGAGAAGGGTCAGGAGAGGTGGCCCCAGGGTAACCTCAGTTCCCTTCTCCACTGGGTAGCCAAATCCCGTCCCCAGGCAAGCAGCTCCTCCTCTCTCAAGGCTTTGCATCTGGGGACAAATGGTAACAAATGGCGATCACTGTGATGTCATAGGGCTGAGAAGGACAGTCCCGCCCCACCACCCCAGGAGCCTCCACTCAGATGTCCCCTCTCACGGGCCCGATGTGATTCCCCATAGTGAGCATGGTGTGTTTCGTCCGGCAGTGAACAGGGACAGTTTGCTTTCATCTGCAAGCCTTTGTACCTGATCACAAGCCAGCCCTGTGGGGCGCGAGGGGACAGTGGAGGGTCGGCACGGCCTGTGCCCAGCTGGGCTCCAGGCAGAAGTGGACGCCAAGCTCCCTCCTCTAGAACCCATCCCGCCCCGCAGGCAGGGAAACAGGTTCCCCGAGACCTGGCACCCGCAGCTGTGGGGAGGGGCTGCGGAGTCCTCAAAGCTTTCAGGCCCAGACATCCAGATGCATGAGCCTTGGCTAAATGCTGTCGGAAGAAAAGCCCCAGGTACGGTCTCGGTGCGGGACGATGTTTAAGTTGAGCAAGTTGAAGACAGATTGGGCCGCGGTCACATCGAACCAGGGATGAAACCTGAGTCTTTGCACTCCTGGCCCAGTGCTGCTTGCTCAGGTTCCAGGCAGCTGTTCTCGGAGTCCAGGCACTAAAGTAATGTTTCTCAAAGCACGGTCCGAGGATCCCCAGGGAGAGACTCTCCTCGCTGAGGGGCGGAGGGCAGAGCAGGGAACATGCTTGTAGAACACAGATTGCTGGGCCGCAGGGGAGACCGGCTGAGTCAGAGCCTCTGTGGCTGGGGCCTGGGAAGCTGCATTTTGAATCGTTTCCCAGGTGATCTTTAGACACACTGACATTTCACATATGAAATTCACAGATTTTCTGCCTGCGATTCGATGTGTGGCCGTGGGCCTTCTCGAGACTCGATTAATAAAGGCGTCTGCAAGAACAGTGTCTCTCGGTGTCAAAGTCAATTTCTAAAGGGCTTTCTCCCCTACTGTCAATGGCTATGTTCATCCAGGGGAGCAAAGATCGTACCGCTGCACTCCTGCCTGGGTGACAGAGCGAGACTCCACCTCTTTAAAAGAAGTATCTGATTTTTAATTTTTAAAGCTTTGCATGGAAAAACTGGAGGCGCGAGATTGCACCCTCTACTTTTATGGAGCGATAGGCCAAAAACGATGGGGTACCTGTCTCCAAGCCGAAGGTACAGTTCCTTTTCTATACTCAGCAGAAGACTCCCCCACTCCCCTCTTCAAGGAGGTCCACCAGCGACCTTGGGCAAGTGGCTTAGCCACTTTGTGCCTCAGTTTCCTGTCCTGTAAAATAGAAATAATAATAGTTTCCACCTGATAGTGTTGTCATGAAGATTAAATGAATTCATGTTTTACAGCGTGCACAGGGTACGTGCTCAGTAAGTATTAGCTCTGCTGTGATTAGTATTAGCTGAAGCAGCTTGAAGGGGGACAGTCCATGTCACGGGATGCTCCCAGGGCAGGCCACTCTGAGTCTTCTGCAGGCCCCTGCGCCCCCGGGTTCTCCCTCTGGAGTCTCAGCAGGGAGACCCTGCAGCCTGACCCAGCCCCACCGGTAAGTGGGGAGCCCAGCCAGGCACGCACGGTCCCTGTGAAGACAGAGATCACATCCTGGTTTTGGCGTGGTTGGGACGTAGCCTTCCAAGAGGCTACCATGCCCCAAAACTGTGTTTGCAAAGTGATTGTTCAAGACTAACGGTTGGCAGGCTGAATGGTTCGGGGTCCCAGCTGAACAGTAAATGAGAGGGGGCCCCTGGCTTCCCTGAGGAAGGGGACGAGAGGGCTGTGAGTGAGTTAGAGGCGTGCCAGGGAGTGGAGCGCAAACTGGGTGACAGCTGGGGCCCCCGGCTGGCCCCCACGCTGTGTCAGGGAGCTCTTCCTCGTGGTGAATCCCAGGGCTCCCTTCCCTGTGCTCGACACCATTCGCCAGCCCCCCAAGCTCTCAGGCGAAAGCCCACTTTCCTTAGCATTCGGCAGCTGCTCGGTTGCCCCTCCCCGCCCCGGCTTTGAACTTGATGCTGCTGGAGCCCCCTTCACAAGACACACGCTCTCAGGCCACCAGCCATTCCCCTCGCTCCAGCCCTGCAGAGGGAGCAGGGGCAGAAGGAGGTTCTCTCCCACTTTTGAGGGGTGTCACGGGCTGCACTGTGTCCCCCTAAATTTCATACGTTGAAGTCCTAACTCCCAGTCCCTCAGAATGTGACTGTATTTGGAGACAGGGTCTTTACAGAGGTTATTAAGTTAAAATGAGGTCCATTAGGATGGGCCGTCATCCAATATGGCCAGCGTCTTTATGAGAAGGGGCAGTCTGGACACAGACCTGCACAGAGGGAAGACGACGTGTAGACCCAGGCAGGGAGAAGATGTCCATCTGCTAGCCAAGGAGAGAAGGAACCAACCAAGCCGACACCTTGATCTTGGACTTCCGGCCTCCAGAACTGTGAGAAAGTAGATTTCTGTTGTTTAAGCCGCCCAGTCTGTGGCACTTTGTCATGGCAGCCCTAGCAAACTAACACAAACCGCTTATAGTTCGCTGTTTCTGCCTTCATAAAGCAGAGATGATGACATCCCTACCTCATAATGTGGTTGGGAGGATTGAACATGCTAAATGCAACGTAAAACACAGCTGCAACCAACAAATGCTCGAGCCTGATGCTGCTGTTGCTGTCACCGTCTTCATCCAGTTGGGACAGACAAGACTTAGTGTCGAGAATTAAGAGGATGCAACAGATAGGAGCTATGAGGAGCTGATGCTGATGAATAGAACAATTCCTGCATTTCAGGGCTGGGAAGGCTACGTGACATCCCTGCCCTTTCTTTGATGAATGAGGAAACTGAGGCCCAGAGAGGGGACGGGACTTACCTGAGGTCTCATTGTAAGTGGGGGAACAGCAGGTCCAGAACAGAGCCACTAGGCTCCGAGCCCTGGCCACACCCTCCTGCTGGGTGTGGGTTCCAATTACTAATGGAAATGCACACCGGTTCTTGGGTGTCCGGCTTGCATCAGAGCCGGCCCAGCCCACTCTCAGCGTGCTGGGTCGATCCTTGCTCAATCAGACACAGGCTGCAAGCAGAAAGCAGTCTGGCCACTGGGGTTGGGGAATTGGCTGCTTCCGGCTTTGCATCTGCTAAGCCACTTACTCTATGGGGCTCTGCACACCCAGGCAGCCAAGAGCTTCCCTCGAGTGGGAGTTTTGCCCAGGACCTGGGGCTGCTGGGCAGAAAGTGATTAAGGGGCCCTTTCCTCCCACCCCCCGGACACTGTCTGGGAGCAGGAGAGAGTGGGGACGTCATGCGGCTGACCCTTGATCTGGTCTAAGCCACAGGGGCACAGAAGGCAGGCAGGGTCTGGTTCCCCCTCTGCCAGTCGATGTCCCCTGAGCCAACAGTACGTCTGCTGGACTCCTGTTTGGAAGAGATGAGCCCTGCTGTGTGGGACGAGAGCCGCTCTCCAGGCTACGGGCAGGCACATGGTCAGCTGCCTTCCAGCCACACACTTAGCTGCGGCCCCAGCAGCCCCTGCACAGCTAGGAGACCCCAAAGCTGAAGAAACCCACAAGTGCCCAACTCTGAAGCCATCTTGTGTCACCCCTACTTCCCAATCATCCGCCTTCCGCTTGAAACGCTCTCAGGACAGGGGACTCACTACCACGACCCCACGAAGCATTCTATTCCATTGTACGTAGCAAAGGTCTAGATCGGTGCGACCCAACAGAAACATACTGTGAACTTGTTAACATTATTTTAAAAAGTAAAAAGTACATTTAAAAAGTAGAAACACATCAAATAAATTTTCTTTTTTACCCGATATATCTAAAATGGGATCATTTCAACATGTAATCAATACTTAGAAATTCAATGAGATGTTTTCCATTGGGTTTATCGCACCGAATCTTGGCAATCTGGTGTGTATTTTACACTTTAGCATTTCTCAGCGGGACTAGCTGGACTGTATCAGAGCTCGGTGGTCACATGGGGCTGGTGGCTAGTCTGTTGGTCAGCATAGCTCTAAATTGTGAAGTTTTTTTCTTATGCTGAATTAAAATCTAACTCCCTGTCGTTTTTTACCTGTGGGTCTTTGTTTTGTCCACTCTGCCCGCAGATGGTAGGCTTAACGCCTCTTCCACATATCGGCTATTTGGTAATAATCAGTAGCAACAAATAAGCAAGCGTTCTCCTAACTCTGTGTCACCCGGTGCACTGAATGCTTCACGCGGATCCCGTTAAAAACCCACAACAGCCATGGAGAGCCACTCTGCAAATGAAGAAGTGGAAAATCAAAAAGGCCACATAGTTAGCAAATGGAAAAGCCAGGACTTGGCGCTGGGTTGGCGACCCATCCGCTCAGCCTGCACCGCCGTGCCGCCCAGTAAGGCCACCACTCACCAGTCATGACCACCTAGCCCTTGGAACGCGTCTGGCCCCAATTGAGATGTGCCGTAAGCGCAAAACGCACACTGGATCTCGAAGATGTGGTCCTGCAAAACAGTCATGAGTAATTTTTATGTTGGTTGCATGTTCAACTGACACTCTTTTGGTTACATAAAATATGTTATTAAAATTAATTCCACCCGTTTCTTTTTGCTTTTTTAAAAAGTGGTAATAGAAAATGTAAAATTCCACATGTGGCTGGCATCACATTTTTATTGGGCTGTGCTGCTCTAACCTGTTTCCTTCTGGGCTAAATACTCTCCATTCCTTCAACAGTTCCGCGCATGATATGTCTTCTAATCCCGTCCCCCGGGCTACTTCTTTTGATCGGCCTTTCCAGGAGTGAACAATAATCCCGCTGACTGTTCTTCTGCGCTTTGCTTGCTCACATCCTTTGCCCAATTTGGGTTTAAGTGGTTTTCCCTTTTGTCCTATTGACAATCACACCTCTTTGTAATTAGGGCGATTTACATTCGTCCATTGCAATGTTGCAAATATTTTCCCCAGCTGTTGTTGGCCTTGTGACTTTTTCTCTGGTGTCTTTGGCTATACAGGTTTCTGTTTTCATGCAATGTGCAAGTATTTTCCTTTTGCATCTTCTTGATTTTATGTCTTGCCAAGGAAGGCTTTGCCCACTCTCAAATTTATGAAAAAGTCTAATTCTGCATTTTCCTTTATAACGTTCACTTTTCAATATTTATTTCTTTCATCTCACTGGAATATATTTCTTTTTGTGATATGAGGAAGGGAGAGGACTGAATTCCCCCACACACATGTGTAGCCAATTGTCCCATTTGGAGAATAACTCATTCTTTCTCCGCTAATTTGAAATGTCATTTTTAAAAATCATCCTTGGACTCTGCTTTCTCTTTGTTGGCTGGGAAGTCGGCCACCAGAAGCTCTGGGTTTGCATCTGACCACCTCAACAAGCGCAGCTAAAAATGGTTTTCCTTCTCTAACAGTCCCAGCAAAATAGTGCCAGGGCTGTTCCCACTGGACAGCTGGACCCAACGAGGACTCATTGGGGAATGGAATCTGCTGATTTGTTCAAGTCGGATTCACCTGTCTCCCTCAGGTGCAGAGGAGAAGGACCACTTGAGAAAGGAGGAAGGGTGGATCCTCAAAGAGAAGTTAGAACACTGTTGATAGAAAGAAGAACGGGTGCTGGCCAGCTGCAATGATGCCTACCGCAACGTGTACCCTCTTAGCCTGACACTGGGTGCCCCACAGCCCCGGCACTATGGGCATCTTCTTGGGGGGGAGTCTCAAGTCCCCTCTGCTCTATCTTAGCTTCCTCCTCAAAGATCAGCTAGAGTTATATCTGCCCCAGAAATTCAGATCTCATTCCAGATGCCTTTTCAGGGGGACCTCCCCACCCTACTAGCCTAGAAAATCAGCCCAGCAAGTTTGGAGAAGACAGTCCTGCCCACTCCTACCCTAGACCCCTGTCTAGGTTGCTTCTCTCTGCCAAAGAGGGCAGAGTTCAGCGAGGGCAGGAGGAAGGAAGGATGTCAGTAGGATGTGGACACCGTTTACAAACAGAAAGTGACACCTTCCTGCCCGCCCTGATGGTGGTGCTGCCTTGCTCAGTTCCTGCAGCGAGGTCCCCCAGAATGCTCCTTCTGGCCTCCCGCCAAAGACCCACAGCCAACCCCTGGACCACCAGGGAACAGCCTGAGAATCCAGATCAGGCTCACGTGGAGAAAGGTTTTCTGATGCAGGCCAGGCTGTAGACCCCAGAGTGGTGTTGGCCTTGGAGAGCAGACGCCTGTGTTTCCACACAGGGATGCCCCAGCCCTTGGCACCTCATGCCATGAGGTGGGTACTGCAAGCCCCTCCCTCTCACTCTGAGCCTTCAGGGGAGCAGAATGTGATTTGGGGAGGAGTCAGAGGATGAGGTCAGAACCCCAATTCTTTCTTGGTTGTCCCCATCTTGATCAGCCCCTACAAAGCCCTGCATAATAGTAATATGCTGAGCAAAACAACAGTAAATGAAAACACCATATAAAATGGAAATAAAACTCTTTAGTAAGCTTTGCTCCATTGGAAGACATGTAACGTAGCAACTAAACAAAAGCAGGCTGCTTGCTCATGGCATGAAGGATGCCTGAGCTCAAAACTCAGCTCTGCCCTTCACTGGCTATGCAATACCTGTGCCTTCAACTCACCTGTAACATAGGCTGAAGATGGTCCCCACCTCATAAGACTGACGTGAAGATTTGACAAATGAATAATTGCAATAAACCAACAATAACAGCAACAATGTGCTGGGTGATTACGAGTGATTATCGCATATGGAAACATGAAACGAACTGCAGCAGCATTACCAGGGAGGGGAGGGAGTAACCGGGAATACTCAACGATGCTGTACAGTGTCATTTAAAAGTGAACTCAGTTATAAATGTATATTGCAAAACCTCTAGAGCAACCACTAAAAGATATTTAAGGAGAAGTGTAACTGATATGCTAAGAAAGGAGAGAATATGAGGTCACATAAAACACTCAATTAAAACCAGAGACAGCAGAAAAAGAGGAGTTTTTTAAAAAAGAATAAGAAGACAGAAGACACAGCAGTTACAAACACAGTAGACATTAATCCAACTATATCAATAATCACTTTAAATGTGAATGGTCCAAATACAATTAAAAGACAGAGATGTGAGAATGGATTTAAAAAAACAAGACCCAACTCTATGTTGCCTACAAGAAACCCACTTTAAATATAAACAAGCGGGAGCGCTAACAGACAATGGTGCCAAATTGCCCAGGATTGATTGGGCCACTTCTTTTCTTCGATAAGCCTCAGTTTCCTCTTCTGTATAATGGGCATAATAATAGTTCTCATCAAAAAGAGGATTAAATGGACTAATTCACATAAAGCACTTAGAATAGTGACTGGCACATAAGTGCTGTAAGAATATTCTGGTTTTGTTGTTATTATTATTATCCAAGTGCAACTTCAGAATAAATTGCCTAGCCCTCACTTCCAACACGCTTTTTACTTCAAATCTTTCCCTAAATAGAAATTCTAGAGCCACCAGTTTTTCCTTGAGTTTAACGACCAGGATCAGCTACATAATTGTCAGGACCTAGTGCAAAATGAAAATGCAGAGCTCCTTGTTCAAAATTATGAAGAATTTCAAAATGGTGCCAGCAGAGCATTAAATAGAGTTTGAGGCACTTCTGAACATGGGGCCCCGTGTGACTGGACACATCAAATGTCTATGAAGCCGGCCCTGCTTAAGACCATAGACTAAGAGGGCAGAGTCGGAATCCAGGATGCCAACTACCTGGATCCTTCCCCTCCCTGCCCTAGTCTGTTCCACCCCACCTGGGTCAGGAACATGCCTCACCCCTCTGGCCCCATGGAACCCCAGCCCAGATGCACTTCTTGCAAAAAAAAAAAAAATACTTAAGCAACATGCTCCATGTGGAGCTCTGCTACTTGCTTTCTTTTGAAATCCTGAATCCAGAATTTCCAGGGTACTACCTTTCTGGGCCCCAGGTGAGCTGGGGGCCAGGCCTGGAAAGGGGAGGGCCAGAACTAAGACTGTCCAGGAACCATGCTCAGGAGTGGACTGAGAAGATGCTCCAGGGGGCCCGCGGCAGGCCCCAGCCCGTCCAACACACTCCCCCACTCCCCTTCACCCTCAAGTCACCCAGTTGGCCTCGCTCTCCTAGGGGGGAGGGTAAAGATTCAGAGCCTTTTTTAACCTCTTGGGTGCTGTTTCCCAGGCCTGGCAAAGTCCAGGGGCTCTGGCTCAGCCTGGTCCCTCCCAAAGGTCACCACCCAATCAGTGGCTCTTGCCCTTGGGGCACTTTCAGAGCTCCCCCCAGGGAGGGAGAGAAAGCTGGCACAGCACGGTGTAAGCGGCCGCCCGGGGTGCCTGGCCATTCCCAGCCAGCGAGTGTGCAGAGTGTGGGCGGCAGGAAAACAAGCGTTCAGTGTCAGCGCAGCCCACCCGGCTCTGGAACACCCCTTTTCCGACTGCTGGGGGTGGGGTCTGACAGTAACCCCTGGGGCCCAGTGACTGCATCGGCTGCCGGCCCCCCAGGCCTCCGCCTCCCACCGCACCCCTGTTTTGCATGCCCGCCCTCCTCTCTCATCAAGGGGGAGGGATTAGGCTGGCTCCGCAGGGTGTGGGCCAGTTGGGTTTTGATGTCGAAGATACCGTCCCTCTCAGCTGGGCAGGGCGTCGGGAAAGCCTCGGCCCCCTCCCGCCCTCTCTCGCCATTCCCAACCCCACAGAATGAACCTCGCTGGCACAAGCTCAAACTCCCGAAATGCAAGCCACCGGCTGCAGGGTGGGAAGCCAAGAGGGAGGGGAGCTGGCTCCTCTGCTGCCGCCAGTCCTCCTCCCCTCACCCCTGCACTCTGGAATCAAGAAGTGCAGGTGTGAGGCGCTTTCACGGAGAGAGTGGCTGGGCGGAAGGCGCTGTTCCAGTTCCAACTTAACACTGGGAGGGACTTGAGTGGGAGGGAAGGGACGCATGGCAGGAACTTCAGAGCGGGAGGAAGAGGAGGCAGCTACTAGATTGTTCCAGCTCACTCGTAAAGTGCTCATAACAGTGCTCAGCATGACAGGGATGCAAATATGCATGTCATGTTGTCGTGACCCTGTTCTGTGTCCTCAGTCCCCCACAGGGGCCGACGGTTTCTCTGCACCTGGCCTGGGGGAGAGAAACCTTTCCAGAAGGAGGTGGGCTCGGCTGCCTCAGGGTGGCCTCCAGGGCACCTCTGTCCTCTGCTGGGGGCTCACGGCCCAGGCAGAGTCCTCTTCAGCTACTCACCTCTGTCCCCGACCTCAGCCTGGGTTTTATGATCTTGTTCACTGTCAGCTCCAACTCCCGGGGCCACGTCACCACCTTAGGGCTCTGCTCGTGCGCCAGCCTTGTGTAGCAGGCAATGAGCACGGCACACTCGGGACTGATCATAGGTAGTTACTGCGATTCATTCCATCCATTCTATAGCCATCCGTCCGCCCACCCAGTAAATATTTCTTGAGCCCACTCTCATGTCAGACGCTGTGCTGGAGGTAGGGTTGCAACGATAGAGGAAAAAATGGTTCCTGCCTCCTGGGGCTCAGACCAGAGGTGGGGGACATCCATCTGCCCCCACCCATGGTGGTGGTTAAGCAGCACCCAGCTCCCACTCCTGGAGTTTCTGAGTCTATAGAGCTGGGGAAAGGTCAAGGAATCTGTATTTTTTAAAAAAATACTTCGCATGACTCTATTGTCAAGGCAGTTTGGGAAACTGTGTCCTAAGGAAGGGAATGACACTCGCCTACACACTGGGAAAAAAGGGAGGTGACAGGACCCAGCAGCGACATCAGGCAAGGCTTTGCTGGGGGCCTGGCTGAGAGCTGCGAGCTCAAGCACAAGGCTGTGATCTGGGTGAGGAAGGCAGGGACAGGGGCCGTGTTCCTGGAGGAGGGAATAGCACGCGCAAAGGCCCTGGGGTGGGAAAGTGGAGTTCAGGAGGAAGGGGGGCTGGAGAGATGGATCAGAGTTACACGGGGAAGGGGGTTCCCCAGGTGCACTGGGGAGCCCTGGAGGGTTTGTGCACGAGGGCTGCTGTGATGGGTGTTTTGAAAGGGTTTCTCATGGCAGAAGCCTGCACTGAGCCTTAAGGGTCCCATGCCAGGTTATGGCAGAATCAAGCTTGTCTCCCAAGTTCGCTCTTCCTGTCGGGCCCTGGCTAGCCCAGCCCCTGCCACTGCAGGCCCTGGCAGAGAGAGGAGGGGGAGCCCAGGTGGCCCCGAGGCCCGGGCTCAGCTCCTCTCCCTGCCTTGGCAGAGAGGTCCCCTAGGCTTTCGGCTCCCACCCGCTGTGTCCACCTGAGCGACCCCTCACACACAGCCTGGGCAGCCTGGAGGGATCTGTGTCTGGCCGCACCGCCAAGACGCCCCCTCCCTCGCCCTTCCCCCAACGGTGCCAGGACCACCCACACAGATTCTACCCACCTCCTCAGCTCAGAAGGGGGTCACCTGCCAAGACGCTAGCAGGTGGGGCCAGCAGCCTCTGGGGCAGACTCGGCTGGGAGCAGGGGGTCCTCGGCCCCTCCCAGTGGCGAGAGGCCGGCAGGTAGGAGGAGGCGAGTGCGGGTGGGGGAACAGGTGGGCAGAGCGCGGGGGGCTGGGCTCGGCAGGCTTGGAGCTGGCGGGAGCCCAGACCGGGCGCGGGCCAAGGGGAGTGGCCACAGGGTGGGTCTCATTTGCATACAATCGTGTGGGCGGGGCCCGGCCGTTGTCGTAACCGCGGTCTGTCAAGTCCCCACCTCCACGGCGGCCCGGCCCGGCTCCCGCCCAGCCACCGCCCAGGTCGCTGCCGCCGCCCACCCGGCCTCATTATCTCTTTGAGTAGAGTTAAAGCTCCCGAACCCGGTTCCTGGATTCCAGGGAGGATGGATGGGGGAGGGGAAGAGAATGACACACACGCACCCACTCCCACCCCCACCCCCGCCCTGCGGACTGTAGAGAATGCTCCAGGGACCCTTTCTGGGAAAAGCAAGTCCACTGGGGTTTATGAGAAACCAGGATGGAGAGGCGGGGCAGGGGAGGGCCACATCCCACCAGCGTTGTCTGCACGCTTCCATGCGGGGGTGATCTGCCCCCTTCTTACCTGCGTGGGGTCCTCAAACTCACCTCTCCTCTTGTTCCAGGGTTGGTGCGCTCCAGCACCTAGCTCCATCTGCCTGCGGACCGGCGAGTCCTGAGTCAGCACCTGAGGGTCTCCTGCCTGCCGCGGAGCCCTGTGTTGAGGCAGAGGGTCGCTAACAGCTCCCGGGCACGCAGGGCCAGCGAGTGAGCCCCTGCTGTGCCAGTCCCTGTGGCCCCGACCTTATATGCTCGAACCCAAATACCCTTTGCTAAGCCCTTGTCAGTAGAGACTATCCTCATTGTCCCCATCGTACACAAGAGGAAACCGAGGCACAGAGAGTTTCAGTGAGCTGCACCGTTACCCAGGGGGTGAGCTAGAGAGTCTGGATTTGAATCCAGGCAGAGGGGCTTCGGGCTGCGTGCAGTGGGTGCTTAAGCTGGCATGGCCACCTGCAGGGAAGGTGAAAGTCACCATCTGTACTGGCAGGGGGCTGGGGAGCCAGGACACAAAAGCCCAGGGCGCCCATCGTAGGAGGTCCTTGGGTCTGTGCCAGCAAGGACCCTGCATTCACAGGCCCTGAGAGCAGGGCCTCCTTACGTGTGCATAGCAGTTTATTATATAAAATTTCAAGACGCTTTCCAAATTTTTAATCATTATGTTTTCTTTTATCTGATAGAAATATTCCAGAGTCCACCCAGAAACTTACTTAGAAAGGTATGAGAGTATGATTGGAAGGGTAGGTCTGCACCAGCCGTGGCTGATCCTCCCTCTCTTGTTTGTGTTTTAGAGACAGGGTCTCACTCCATCCCCCAGGCTGGAGTACGGTGGGGTGATCATAGCTCACTGCAGCCTCAAACTTCTTGGCTAAAGTGATCCTCCTGGCTCAGCCTACTAAGTAGCCAGCACTACAGATGTGCACCACCATGCCCAGCTAATTTTTACATTTTTTGCAGAAATAGGGTATCACTATGTTGCCCAGGCTGGTCTCAAACTCCTGGGCTCAAGTGATCCTCCTGCCTTGGCCTCCCAAAGTGCTGGGAGTACAGGAATGAGCCACCGTGCCTGGCCTCTCTTTTATTTAATTGAGGTGAAATTCAAATAAGATAAAATTAACCTTTTTTTTTTTTTTTGAGACAGAGTCTCACTCTGTTGCCCTGGCTAGAGTGCCGTGGCATCAGTCTAGCTCACAGCAACCTCAAACTCCTGGGCTGAAGTGATCCTCCTGCCTCATTCTCCTGAGTAGCTGGGACTACAGGCACACGCCACCATGCCCAGCTAACTTTTTCTATATATTTTTAGTTGTCCAGCTAATTTCTTTCTATTTTTAGTAGAGGTGGGGTCTCGATCTGGCTCAGGCTGGTTTCGAACTCCTGACCTTGAACGATCCTCCCGCCTCGGCCTCCCAGAGTGCCAGGGTTACAGGTGTGAGCCACCGAGCCTGGCCCAAAACCTCTTCATCACCCACAGGAGACCCCAACCATGAAGCAGTTGCTCCCCTCCCCCTCCCTCCAGACCCTTAAGAGAGAGGTGAACGGAGAGTCAACAATTCTTACACTTGAGCCCCCAGCGTCCTGCCTGCTTCACCTTGGTCCTGCCTTTATCTGCTTTTGGTTCCCAGATAAGGACAAGCCCTTATCAGAGAGGAGGCCACACCCCTGGGGAAGGCCAGTTCTCTCCAACTCATCCTTAGTTGATGGGCATCCCTCATCTTCTGAGACCACCACCAAGCTGGGGCCAAGCATGGGCAGCTGCGGACACCAGCTCCCAGGACACACACCCCCTGCCAGGCCCAAGCCCACCAGGCATGTGGCACAGGAGGGGCTGGGCCAGCAGCACCTTGGATGCCCCTGCTCTGGCGCTGCTGGGCTCTGCCGTCCGTGGTGGCACAGCCGAGCCTGCCTCCCAAGGACCGCTAGGAATCCTAAGCTGCACTGATGGGTGGGGAGGAGGGGGGTGGCTGTCTCTGGGACACAGAGAATTCCACCCCGGAGCACGTCTGGGGTCACACGGGACTAGAGAAGGTGCGGCAAGAGGCTCCAAGCCCAGCCCCCAGTCCCATACTGAGACCAAGAATGTTCTGTATGTTTCCAAGGGAGGAGTAGAAGGACTCCATCTCGTCCCTTAGGAATTTTAATTGTGTGCTTTGAACCTGCCTCCCATTCCTGCCCCTCCCCCCAGCCCCAGCCTGAGTGCGGGGACACTTGTCAAGAGCGCCTTGGGAATCTCGGGAGCAAACAGCCAGGACTTTGTGTGATGGTGACGCACTGACATTTCTGGGCAAGGCAAAAAAATGCAGCCGCCTCCCTCCGAGCGGCTTGTTGCTGACGCTGCTGGGAGTGGGGGCTGGGGGAGTGGGGGGGGGCAGAGAGGCGCCACCTGGGTGGTGGGTGTATGAGCGCTGAGGGCCGTGACGCCAGTTCATCCTGGCTGTGACACTATGGGAAAGTGACCTCGACTCTCTGTGCCTCAGTTTCCTCATCTGTAAAGAGGGGATGGGCACAGTCCCTACTTGGAAGGATGGGTGTGGGCGTCCTGAGCATTCCGCCTCTCCCAAGCGTTCAGGTTGTTACCGCCAGTTGTTGTCATCACTGTCTGCCCCAGAGAATGGAGAAATTTGCACATCAGCCGTGAGCAAGGCTGTGGGGTCCCGCGCGGCCCGCTGATGTGGGAGGCTGGTGAAGCCTCTGAACAGGCTCTGAGTGTCGGGGTCTCTGTTCCCCGAATGGTCTGCTGCAGCCCTAAAGTGGGAAATGAGTCTTTTGATGTTGTCTGATACCCAGGTGGGCCACGAGGTGGGCATCACCAAACCTACAACAGAGAGTACGGAGGTGGTGGTAGAGGAGGGGGTCCAGGGAAAGGGATGTTGGGGACTCAAGGTCCTGAGGTCATCTGGCAGAATGAAGCTGGGCCTTTGGAGGGTAGACAGCAAGCAGTGGGCATGAACAGGGCCCGGGAACTGGATCCAAGTCCAGTGAGGGCTGTGGTCTCTAGTAACTGCCTGTCCAAGTGGGAATGGAATGCCCTGGCTGGCCGGCCTGGGGTCTCACCAGATGTCCTGAGTCTTCTTCAAGCTCTGTAGTGGTTGGATAATTCCATCTTAGTGCGTCTATACCATAGTTTTTGATCTACACCGAAGCACCATGACAGAAATGGGTCTTTATAGGTTGTTTATTGTTTTATTCAGCCATTTGTTTATTCGCACATTCTTTAAGCACCAATATTAAGTGCAGACCCTGTTCTAGACGCGAACAAAGTTCCTGCTCTTGTGGAGTTCGCACACTAGTGAAGAGGCACACGGTAAATACATAGATATGATTTTAAGTAGTGTTAAGTGTGGTGAAGAATGTAAAATAAGACAATAGGACTCGGTGCAGTGGCTCACGCCTATAATCCCAGCACTTTGGGAGGCCAAGGTGGGAAGATCATTTGAGGCCAGGAGTTTGAGACCAGCCTGGGCAATGCAGCAAGACTCCCGTCTCCACAAAAAAATAAATAAAAATTAGCTGGGTGTGGTGGTGCCCGCCCGTAGCCCTAGCAACTCGGGAGGCAGTGCAAGGAGGATTGTGTGGGCCCACGAGTTCGAGGCTGCAGTGAGGTATGATGGTGCCACTTCACTCCAGCCTGGGTGATGGAGTGAGACTCTGTCTCTTAAAAAAAAAAAAAAAGTTTAAAAATAATAGGATAGTCACAGGGGTGGCAGGTAATATACATTAAATAGGTAGATGCTTCTCTGAAAAGGTGATATCTCAGCTGAGACCTGAATGCCAAGCTGGAGTCATCCCTATGAAAAGCATTCCAGGGAGAACAGCAGGTGCAAAGACCCTGGGGCAGGCATAAGCTGGGTGTGTTGAAGGACAGAGAGAAAGACAGCATAGCTGCTGCCTAGAGAGTGGGGAACAGGGAAGCGGAAGCTGTGGAGGGAAGTAGGGGATCACTCGGGGCTCACAGCTCATGGTCAGGGGCCTGGGTTTTACGACTGATATATGTAACAACATGGATGAATCCTGAAACAATTATGCCAAGAAACACAACCAAAAAAAAAGAGCACCTAGTGCGTAATTCCATTTATGTAAAAGTCCGGAAACTGCAGTCTATAGTGACAGGAAGCAAATCAGTGGTGGTCTGGTGCCGGGGTTGGTGGACATCTTCACCATCGTGATTGTGGCTGTGGTTTCATGGGTGAGCCCAGATGTTAAAACTGATCAGCCCCGTGCTCCCTAACTATGTGCAACACATCGCAGCGCCCCGATATGACGGGATGAGGAGGACACCTCACCTCACAGGGGCATGGTCTTCCCCCAAATCCATAATCCCGTCTAATCACGAGAAAACAGCAGACTGGAACAAACACTCTGTAAAACAGTCAAGGTCATGAGAAACAAGGAAAGACGGAGAAAGTGTCACAGACCCGAGGAGGCTGGGGAGATGGGACAACCCAATGCAGTGTGACATCCTGGATTGGATCCTGGAACAGAAAAAGAACATCCATGGGAAAACTGACGAGCTCCAAATAAACCCTGGAGTTGACAGAAATGTATCAGTTTCTTAGATTTGACAAATGCACCGTGACAAATGCTCATCCAAGACGTTAACCTTCGGGGAAGTGGGTGAAAGGTGAAAGAAGGGCACGAGGGACTCTGCTGTCTTTGCAACTTTTCTATAAATCTGAAGCTCTTGCAAAATAAAAAGTTCATTTAAGAAAAGCATTTCCTCCTGATTAAAAGAAGAAACATATCCACTCTAGAAAGTTTGTAAAATACACAAATGAGAACCCTGCAGTTGCTTGCAATCCGCTCTGTTATGTGTTTTGGGGTGTCCAGTGTAATCCTGTTTCCTGGGCACTGGTGACCTAACCGAGAGCAGCGATAATAGCAATTTTGTACCCTGTGCTGTTAGCCTTATAAACATGCTCCTTTGGTTTCCAAGCATTTGGCAAGCATCATTTTTGTAGCTACTTAATATTCTACGTTACAACAATTCTAAATTACAACGCTTGGCCGTGTTGTAATTTACATAGCTGCTCCCTTTACTATTGGACGTAAGTTCCAATGGATTCCTATGATTAAAAAAAAACAAACCCAACAACTCTGTGTAACAGATGCATCTGGGTCTGCATTTGGGATTGTTTTCTAATGATAGAGCCTTAAGAAAGACACTCGTAAGTCGAAGGGTGTGGATATTTTTAAGGCTCTTGATGCATATTGTCAATTTGCTTTCCCAAAGCGTGCACCCATGGATGTCCCGGTCAATGGTGTGTTTAAGGTGTCCGCTCCCAAAGGGCTTTCTCTATTCTTCATCCGACGTGCCCCGCCAGGCGCTGGACGCTGTTGAATACCCCCTCTTGCAACTCTTCCTGCGATCTCCTTGACTTGGCTCCTTCCTGGCTCTGTTTGTCCCTCTCTGTGCTCTCTCTGTTCCTCCCTGGTCCTCCGCCCACCCCGGCATCGCATCGCTCATCGACTCCTCACTCTTCAAGACCTTCCTGAGCCAGCTCACTCATTACTGAGGCTCCTGATAGCTCCTGTGTCCCCAGGCACAGCTCCTTAGCCTCCCTCTTAAGATCCATGACACCTTTGCCCTTGCCTTTCAAGTCCCAGGATGTCCCTTGGGTGGTTCAAGCTCCAAGCATCATGAAGGGGAAGCTGTCCACTTCTCTGTCTCCTCCCCGCAACACCCGCTCTGCTCCTTGTGGGGAGAGCATCCCGAGTGCCAGCTGCCCGAGCCTGGCCTCTCGCCCCATCCCGGCCTCCCGCTCGCCCCTTACAACCCACACGCCAAGGGTTTTGGCTGCAGGCTCATGAACGTCCCTAACGCATCTCTGCGAATCCAGGACCTAATTACAGCCTGGTCTCCCTCCCTCCCTTCCTCACGGAGGGATTATTTCTAAAACACTAATCTGGGTGTCTCATGTCCCCACTTTAATGATCCTTTGGGCTCCTGGCTGCCTGCAGGTGTGACTCCTTAGGTGCGTGCAGTCAAGGCCCTAAATACAAAGCAGGTTTGTAAGGAAACAGACTTCTCTATTCTCCTTCCATCAAACTTACCTCAAGGACAGAGTCTCCATTAGGTGCTAAGTCAAGATCACACCTAAGACTCGCTCATCTCCCTTTAAGCAAAAGGCGAGAAGGCCCCAGATCTAAGGTCTTGGGAAGACAATATTATCTAACCAGATGTCATTAGCAATATTTTGTTTTTAACATTGAGCCAAGCCGGTTTCATATTTGCAGTGATGCTATATAATTTGTCTTTAAATTAATTTTTTTAAGTGTGACAATCTAAAAGAAAAGATTGAATAAATAACAGCATAGGTGGTACTTGACTGTGGTAAAATTGTAGAGGTGTTATTTGAATTCTTTTTTCTTTTTTTTTAATTGAGACAGAGTCTTGCTCTGTTGCCCCAGGTAGAGTGCAGTGGCGTTATCGTGGCTCACTGCCACCTCAAACTCCTGGGCTCAATGGATCCTCCTCCCCCAGCCCCGAGTAGCTGGGACTACAGGTGTGCACCACCACACCTGGCTAATTTTTCTGTCTTTCGTAGAGATGAGGTCTGGCTCTTGCTCAGGCTGGTCTTGAACTCCTGGCCTATAAGTGAGTCTGCCCCCAGAGTGCTGGGATTACAGGCGTGAGCCACGACGCCTAGCCCTGTTCTCATTTCTGTTGGGTATATACCTAGGAGTGGAATTGTTGGGCCATAGGGTAGTTTCATGTTTAACTTTTAGAGGCAATGTCACTTTTTCATAGAGCTTTCCCTTAAGTCTCGCCAGCCTTCTGCTCCACACACTTAATTGATTTGGCCTCCTTTTTCTCCCCTGGCAATGTCTAAAACACTCCACCTGTCAAAACTGGGATGCAAACCCTGCACGTCTGCCTCCAAATCTTACCTTTTTGCACTGCCCCACGCCGCTGACAATCACCTGCACCTTTGACTGACCTCATTTCATACATGAGGACACCCAGGTTAGAAGGTTGTCAGGGCCACACAGCTCCTGAGGGACAGAGCCGAGCTCTGGTGCCCAATCCCGGGACACCACGGTCTACACTGTGCCCCTAAATGGACAAACAGGTTAAAAGAGAGAGAGAGAGAGAGAGAGAGAGAGGGAAAGAGAGAGAGAGAGAGACATGCAGCCACTTCCATTCCGGGGGGTGCTGACCACCTCCCAACACGCCATCCCTGGGCGGTCACAGCCTGCCTCTTCCCAGGGCCTGCCGCGAAGCCAGTTCCGCGGCAAGGAATGAGCTCCAGGATCTTTGGTTTGGGCACATTTATTCTGGCTCTAAACATACACCTTTTTCATGATGGGAGGAAAGGGAGAATACTACACTTTCCTTTATTTTGTCTTTTGGCCTTTTCAAATTTCGTGCCACGTAAGAAACCCACATGGAGCAGGGTGCTAAGGGCTGGCGGCGGCTGC
The DNA here is from genome assembly GCA_963574435.1 of Cheirogaleus major. Classification (NCBI taxonomy): domain Eukaryota; kingdom Metazoa; phylum Chordata; class Mammalia; order Primates; family Cheirogaleidae; genus Cheirogaleus; species Cheirogaleus major. Next base: position 61,406 of record CAUYPO010026386.1, read on the forward strand.
TCAGGTGTAGCCCACCAGGCGAGGGGTGCAGGGGAAGGTCTTGCGCATGCCCATGCACTTCTCCTTGTCGATGCACAGCGTGTTGGCCTTGATGGCCAGCTCGTGCTCCAGCCGGGACTTGGTCATGATCAGCAGCTGCAGCGTGTCCTGCGTCTCCCGCAGCCTCATCTTGAGGGTCTGCAGAGTGTCGTCGAGGGTGAACACCTCATTCATGAGCCTGGGGCGAGGGCAGACGAGAAGGCGCAGGTTATTCAGCCATTCAACACACGCATGTGCCCGCTGTGCCCTGGAAACTGTGCCCGGCGCCGGGGGACCCCGGGGGAGCAAGACAGACAAGGCTGAGCCCGCAGGGGGAGATCGACAAGATGGTGACACAGAGGACAGGAACACACTCTGACAGTTCCTCGGTGAGTTAGACAAATGAGCCGGCCACATGAAGACCGGGAGGGAATGTATTCCAGAAATTTCTGTGAGGACGGAAGTGGTCTTGATCTGCACTGTTCAGTGCGGTCCCCGCTGGCCGCATGGGGCGAGCGAGCATTTGACCTGTAGCTACCCAATTGAGAAACTGAATTTTGCAATTGAATTAATTTAAAATTTAATGTAGTTTCAGATAATTTAAGTGAAATAGCCACGTGTGGCTACTGAATTGGGCAGTGAGTGCCTTTCTAAAGAGAAGACCACGTGCAAATTAAGGGGCCTGGATTCTGTTCTCAGTGCAATGGGAAGCTGGTGGGCGGGGGAGGATGACGCCCTGATTCAAGCTCTGGGACAACCTCCAGGCTGCGGTGTGAGATTAGAGTGGAAGGAGGCAAGAGCAGAGGCGGGGGAGAGCTTGGAGGTTGTTGCGAGATCTAGGTACAGTGGGTCGGATACAGTTCCCTAAAAAGATATGCCCAAGTCCAAACCGCCGGTGCCTGTGAACGTGATGTTATTTGGAAATACAGCCTTCGCAGGTGTAATTAAGACTCTCAAGATGAGATCATTCTGGATGTAGGCCCTAAATCCTATGGCTGATCTCCATATGTGAGAGAGAAGAGGGAGAGCGGAGACACAGAGTCACACCGGGCAGGAGCCGAGTGCACACGGAGGCAGATTTTGGAGTGATAACAGCTACAAGCCAAGAAACACCAAGGATCGCTGCAGCCCCCAGAGGCTGGGAAAGAGAGGCCTGGAACTGAGTCTCTCCCAGGGCCTGCAGGAGGAGCCACCTTGGTGACATTTCCATCTTGATGGTCATTTCCATCTTTTCAGTGGGGCCGGGTATCCAATCAGTAGCTTGTTGAAAGAGAAGTACTGCTGGCAAGCCAAGTACACATAGTGCTTGGCATAATTAATGTATAATAAGGTTTATAAGGTGAATGAGCCACTGAGATGGGGGCTGAACCCAGGCCCTTGCCACTGTACCAGCATGTCCCTAGGTGCCTGTGGGCGCCCGTGGGAGGAAGTGTCAAGGGTGGCCCTCCTTGAGTGTGGGCGGGACCTAGTGACTTGCTTCTAAAAGAACACATGGGAAAAGTGATGGGCTGTCACTGCCATGATTAGGTTACAAGAGACAGTACTTCAAGGTACTACAAGGACGGTGACGTCCTTCCTCTTGGTGCTGTCCTTGTCCTTCTGTCCTGCGTGCTCTGCTGAAGCAAGCTGCCAGGCTGGAGGGACCTGCGTGGCAAGGAACTGAAGGTGGCCACTGACCAATAGCCAGTGAGGATCTGAGTTCCGCCAACAGCACTGTGAGTGAGCTCGGAGGTGGGTCCTGCCCCCGTCCAGCCTCGGGATGAGACCACAGCCCTGGCCGACACCTTAACTGCAACCTGTGACAGCCCCTGAACAGACACAGAACCCAGCGAGGAGCCTGCCCAATTCCCAACCCGCAGAAACTGAGATAACAGATGTGGTTCCTTCCAGCCGCTACATTTTGGGGTAATTTGTTAGTGTCCCTAGCATGGAGGGAACAGAGTGGCCAAGTGATCTGCCCCAGGTCACACAGCACGTTCATGGGGAAATAACCTCCGAGTCTGATGACCTGCTGCTGCTTCACCTGGCATCATCCCACTCCAACCCCCTGCCCCACAGCCACAGAGCCCCGCTCCGGGCCAGCATCACCCCCTCCCCGGTGAGAAGCCCTTTGTCAACAGACGCAGCCTCCCAAGCCCAGCAGGACGCAGGGGATCCACCCGGTGTGGCCCTGGTGAGGCCATCCCGAGGGCTCACGGGCGGGAGGTTGCCGGGAGGGCGGCAGGAGCGTGAGTGAGGCATGAGCCGGCCGCCCCTTTCATGGAGCCTGGAGACGGGAAAGTGAAGCCACGTGCCCGGGCTGTCGAGGGAAGTGTCCAGAGCACCGTGGAGCTACGGGACCGTCCCGTGTTTAGGCACGTGAGAAGATGCGTGCACAGGGTGGGCCTCCTGGTGACAGGGAGGCTATGTGGGGGACAGCCCGGGCTGGACTTCAGGACCCCCCACCCACCGACCCAACACTCTGGTGAGTTGTGAAACTAGATGTCCTGACCGAGACCCACCCCACCTCCCGGATGCCCAGGTCCCCACCACTCACTTGAACTGCGGGCTGTCCCTGCACAGCTCCACGTTGGGGCGCCGGGACCGGCACTCCAGCCTCGTCTGTGCCACCTTCAGTGGGCACTCTTTGGCCATGATGGCCCTTTCGAGCAGCATGATGGTGTCCTCCGCCTGGAAGATCTCCTGCAGCGTCTGCGGGGGACACACGGGGTGTCACTACCCACCAGCCCTCCTGGCCTCCTCCCGCTTGGGGCGTGCAGGGAGCGGAGGGCAACTAGGTCAGCCTCCCGTCAGGTGCTGAAGCTGCTCCTTCCCCAGCCTTGAACACCTGCGGGCAGGGACCTCCCTCTCCTAAGAGACCCGGGGAGCAGCTTCAGGCACCTCTGGTCACCATCGCACTGTGAACCTGGGGACGGGCAAGTGCCAAGGCAGGATCTCTAACATCCACTGGAGTTAGCCAGTTAGCCAGTGTTCAGCGGGAAGAAGGCAAAGAAGGGAGGGAGAAAGGCAGGCAGGCAGGCAGGCAGGCAGGCGTTTAAGCTTAACATAGATAATTCAAAGCAATAGCCAATCTCCAAAGCCATTTTCCCTAAATTAATCTGGATTGTTCTCTCTCTCTCTCCAATCCAATCTCCTTCCTAATAATTGGGTCAGTAAATAAGGAAGGTAGGAAAGAGGAAGGGAAGGAGGGAGAAATAAAAAGTTTTCTATTTATCTTTAGAAACATTTTCCCACTATAACGTTGCCATGCGCTCTACACTTTAAGACAGTGCAGATCCCGGGAAGGGGCAGGTGTCTGGGAATGTTCTAGGTCTTCATCTGATAGTTTCGTAGGTTTTTAAATATAGACAAAAATTCATCATTGAACTACGCCAAGCCGTGCGCTTTACTGTAAGGCTGCTGTACCTTGACAGCCAATAACATGAAAATCAGAAAAGGTCAATCCGAAGGCAAGATTGGCAAGATGCTGGCATTTGTGTTGGGCACGTGGGAGCCTTTTACATGATTCTCTCTACTTCTGTGTGTTTGACATTTTTCATAATAAAAAATAAAAGAATGATGGGCCGGGTGCAGTGGCTCACACCTGTAATCCCAGCATTTTGGGAGGCTGGGGTGGGAGGATTGCTCGAGCCCAGGAGTTTGAGGTTGTAGTGAGCTATTATGATGCCACTGCAGTCTAGCCTGGGTGACAGAGCAAGACCATGTCTCAAAAAACAAAACAAACAAAAAAACGAAAGAATGAATAAAGAACGGGCATGCCAGGCAAGTTCATTACCAGAAGGAATCTGATCTTGCACTTAGCTGACCATAAACACACGCAGAAGTGAGACAACTGGGTACTGAATGGATGTCACCTCACTGTGACTGAAACACCCAGAGCTACTGTCACCTAGTAGCTCCTGGTCTGAGAGCAGTTCTGGTTGTCAAGGTGTCCCTCACCTATGAGAAGACCCTTTGGGGACAGGCTGTGCTGACACCCCCTGCCAGACTTGCAGGGCCCAGTGGTGAGGCTGCATGTGCTCTGTCAAGCCTAGAAGTCCTACCCCACCACGGCAGCCCCCAACATCCAAGAGGGCGTGTTGGTGTGATCGATGACCAGGAAGAGAGCAATGTCATTTGCCCAGAGAGTCAATACTGCTTGGAAAGCCCCCGCACCAGCGCCACCAGTAACTTCTCAACCGGGCCACTGCTGAGATGCACCTGCTCTTCTGCAAAGGGGCATTTGTTTTGGGTGCCTGCCTGCCTGCCAGGACCACGTCTTTACCATTGCTACCCTGCTAACGTCACGAATGAGCAGTATAGTTCAAAGAAATGCTAGTGAAGCCCTACTTGGAAAGTTCCATCATCAGAACCATGGAAGTCTAAAGAGAGAGCGACAGGTAGACAGACAGACCACACTGTAAAAGCAAAAAGTGCTAATCTGCATGTGAATGTGGAATCTTTTATTCTACATTTGTTCAATACCGTCTATCCTTTCCATTTTAGCCCAGTGGTAAGTGACAATAATTTTCAACAGAGAGTCCTGAAGGGACCCTTGAATCATACTCAAATGGTGGTACACTCCCCATTCACACACCCACACCAGAGGGAGACGGGAGCAGCCGTGCTGAGCCAGGAATTGGACCACCCGGGGCCAAGTCTGGGCATCACTGCTTATTACCTGTACGACCTCGGGCAGGTTACACATCCACGCCCTTGCATGTAAAGTGCCCACCCAGGAGGGGTGTTACGAGAATAAAATGGAATAATGCACGCACAGCCCTCCAAGAGCGCCTGGCACGTACTACGTGCTCATTAGAGATTAGCTATTGGAATGATCACACGCTGTTTTTCAAAGACCAATACCTTCAAACATCACTGTGCCCAGGGAGCCTCACCTAATCCTCCCGACTGAGACAAGTCACCTCTCTGGCATGAGCTAAGGTTTGTGACTCCATGAAGACACCCTCGCATAAACCGGTTTACAGCGGTTTACAGAGTGTGGAATAGGGATTTCCCAGGAGTGGCCCAAGCTGGCTCCTCCAGAGCCCGTTGCTCTCTGTGACTGTCCTTTGCAGCGGGGCTCATGCTGGAAGTCTCGAAGGCTTTGCCTAATTACAGGCTGACACACATTCAAGGTACAGGATGGGCCAGACCCAACCCTCCAAAAGTACACACCGTGCTATCCCAATTCTAGAAAGGCAGACTACTCTATGGCGACAGGAGGAGTTTTCTGTGATCAGTGGTTGCTGGGGAGGAGGGGCAGGAGGGAGGGTTATGAAGAAGTGTAAGGAACCTTTCGGGTGAAAGATTCACTTGTTATGTTGGTTGCAGCAATAGTTTCATGGGTGTATAACATATGTCAAGACTCAGTTTCCCACTGGCGCAGTCGAGATACGCGGGACTACAGGAGGACAAGGAGGCTGCTCAGCCTCCTTTGTAGCCCACCTGGAGGAAGGCTGGCCCCTCACAGGCCACCCAGACCCAGAGCACTCAGACCACGTGCTGGTTGTACATGATCCCGTGAGAATGTTCTCCGTCTGGATGTGGATGGCGTGTAAACACTCAAGCGGGGCACACCTGTCTTAGAAGCCCTGGGGATGTTCCTCAGAAACCTGCCCTTCGGGGGGCAGTTGGGGGGATGTACGAAAGCACCCAGAAAGCACCACTCCAGCCTCGTCTAGAAGAAAATAAAGCCCCGTATAGATGAAAAATGCTTCTCAGTGCCACACGGCCCAGTGTCCGTCCTGTCGTGGAAAGCAGTACCTACCATCTAGGGGTCCCTACTTGGGGAGCCTATTGCCGGGGTCGGGGGGATATTACTGAGGATTCAGCCAGTGGTGAGAAGCTGCCAGTGGTACCCACCAGCCCTGCCCACCCTGAGCCCGTCCGCGGCAGCTCCCAGGATGCTCCTCTCCCCTAGCAACCAGGGTGTTACTAGGGGAACCCAGAGATGCCCGAGACCAGTGACCTGAGCCTCTCCCTAGTTCACTTGGTCCCCCGCTCAGGGCTTGGCCAGCCTGCACTGGGGGCCTGAAACTCTACAGAAGTCCTGTCTCCTGGGTCTGGAGAAAGACTGCCCCTCACTCATGTGCTCAATCATTTCTTCATTCATTCACTCATTCATTGCAGAGTCGCCGATTCAGGCACCCACCCAACAAAGGTTCACTGAACACCTACTTAGCGCCGAGCACTGTTCCAGGCAGAAGCCCCAGCAGCGCGCAGAACAGACGGCAAAGCCCGAGCTCTCGGAGTGTACACGCTGGCGGGCTTTTCGCTCTTACGTTTGCTCCTGCGCGCAACAAACATTTGCTCAGCGCCTACGAGTGCTCGCTTGGAGTGACACACTTTCTTTCGGCATCACAGGGGCTCGGTCCCTTCCACCTCCTGTCACCAACCTTGACTGGACGCCTTTGGTGTGGGCACGTGGTGGGGAGGCGGCGTCACAAATGAGGCACCGCTTTGGCTCTCCTGGAACTCCCGGGCAAGCAGCGGGACAAGGACACAGCCGCAGCGAGCGCGACCGTTTATCAAGCGCTTGCTCCAGGCCTGGCGCTGCCCCAAGCCGCTCACGCGGATCCTCTCGTCCCAGGACCAGCCCTGCCCCATACCGAAGGTCCTCGCAGCATGCCCTGACGTTAGGTGAGAACACTGAGACTGTCACCTCCTCGTCAGTCCTTTTCCAAGCCCGCTGACTGCTCCCAGGAGCCGGGCCCTGCATGCGGCCGGCTTGTCATTTGCTCCTCTCCAGCGCGTGGCCGACGGGGAGCAGCTCTGAGCGGTCAGCTCTGCTTCCATGTTCACCTCCCCGCCGCCTCTGCTCACCACAAGCGAGGCTGGCTTTCCACTCACCAAAGGGACATAAAGTGTCTCTTTTAAGCAAATGTATTTTTTAAAGCTTTAAAGCAATTCGATGTAAACAGAAACACAAAGTAAATAACTAGCCAGGCGGCACGTTGAGAGGGCAAAAGCGGGAAGGTAGCCCAGGAGTGACTGCATTTGGGAAACCCCGTGTCACGCTGCGTGTGCCCCAGGTACGTCCGCAACGCAGGTGAGAGAGAATCAAGGTGGCCCTGGAAGGAGGATGCCGAGGGGCAGAGGCCACTGTGGAGCCTGCTCCCTCCCCATCCGCCTTCTCAGGTCCAAGGCTGGAGCCCGGGGGTGCCTGATTCTCCACGCCTCTTCCTCTCGCTCGCTCTGCTGGCATCACTTGAGGGGGGCTGCCTGTGGGTTTTCCAGAACGGTAGGGGTTTTCCAGAATCGGCCACCCTACCGCTGATTAATGACTCACACTCGAGGCTAATCTGCCTAGGCAGGTGTGCACTATGCCGAAAAACGCTCCCTGGGACCTCTTGCCCAGCCTCCGTCACTCGTGGCCAAAGTCAACTTTGTTAGGAGGGAGAAAAAACAAGCCACACACACTCCGACTGGGGGACAGCCCCTGCCGTCCACCCGGGTCCTGAATTCCTGTGCGCCTCCAGAAATCCCAGGGTGCAATGACTCAGCTTCCAGAAGTTTGAGGAACACCACCCTCAAGGGCCGGGACACAGACCACCTCGTGGGCTGGGGACAGAGCAGCCCAGACTTCCCTGCCGAGGAGGAGTAAAGGGGACCTTCGTCCCGAGCTGGAGGAAGAGAACAGTGACGCAGCTCTCCGGCAAGCAATCCGATGCCACAAGATCGAATCTGGGAGCCGCACGTCCCAGTGAGTCCACTCCTGGGTGTGTTTTGTAGGAAACCGTCACCCGGGACCACCAGGGAACACGCACGTCCAGGGCATCCAGTGCAGAATCGCTTATGGTGGGCGTGTGCCTGACAGCCACCTGGGTGCCCACGGCCATGGAGATGGACGAGTGAAAGGCGGCAGTGACCAGGGCAGTGTCCGATGCAGAGGACCGGCCACACACAGCCACGAGGGTGGGGTTTGCAAATGGTGCTGGGTGAGGAAAGCAGGAAACAGAACGAGTTCCACTGCACCATTGATTTTGAGAAAATTAAAAATCCACGCACACAAAGCAGCCACATACCTTTTGTGAGAACACATTTAACTCAAAATATCGATATGCAACAATTAAAATGGTTGTCATGGGAGAAAGAGAGAGAGAACGAGGTGTGAGGGTAAGAGCAGAAGCGGAGGGCTTTGCACAAACAGCACATGCCAAGAATTCCCACAGCCCTAAGAGATTTAAAGTTTCCTTTTAAAATAACGTTTTTAGCATTTTGTAAAGGGAGAAATTTAATTTAAGAAAAAATACTATCCGGTAGTAAAGGTCATTGATTCTGAAACTTGGCAGTACACTGGAATCACCCCGAGAGTTTTTAAAAATCCTGATGCCTGAGTCCCACGTACAGAGGTTCCAGTTCTGGGGTGCAGCTTGGGTATGTGGGTTTTCCAGAAGCTGCAAAGGTGATTTAAAAGTGCAGCCAGGGTTCATGCCTGTAATCCTAACACTTGGGGAGGCTGAGGCGGGAGGATCGCTTGAGGCCAGGAGTTTGAGACCAGCCTGAGCAAGAACGGGATACCGTCTCTACTAAAAATAGAAAAATTAATGCGGCATGGTGGCGCATGCCTGTAGTCCCAGCTACTCGGGAGGCTGAGGCAGGAGGATCGCTTGAGCCCAGTAGTTCTGGGCTGTTGCGTGATATATCAGTCAGATGTCTACGCTAAGTTCAGCATCAATATGGTGACCTCCTGGGAGCAGGAGACCACCAGGGTGGTGCCTAAGCAGGGGTGAACTGGCCCAGGTCGGAAATGGAGCAGGTCAAAACTCCCGTGCTGATCAATAAACTTTGAAGACCTGGAACTCCAGCCCCCTGGCCCAGAGCTGTGCCCTCCTCCCACTATGGCATGGGCACATCAGACCCCCACCCAGGCAGGGAGGGAGCTCAGGGTGTAGAAGACCTTCAGAGGTGAGGGGCTGGGTGAGTTTGCATACACTCCTGAGCTCAGGAGCCCTCAGGCCCAAGATGCCTGCTATGCGCAGGTGCACACGCACAGAGTGAGCATCTCCAGCGCCTCCACCTCCCTTTGCAGTCACTCGCCCCACCCACCCCTGCCTACTCCCAGAGCTGGTGTATTCCACACACCCACATCACCCTGGTATACTCCAACCACAGGGCCTTTGCACAGGCTGTCCCCTTGGTCTGGGATGCACCTCCCCAGATAGCCACATGGCTCATTCCCTCACCTCCCTCAGGCTGTGGCACAAATGCCAAGGAGGCCTTCCCTGCCCATCCCACTTTGATTGCAGCCCCCAAACCAGCGATCACTGCCAGTGCCTGCGTCCCTGCTCCTTCCTCTAACCTCCTTGCACCTGACATGCTGTGTTCGACTCATTAATTTCGTTGATCATCTCCCCAACCAGGAAGTAAACTTTCCCTCCGGGTCAGGTTTGGTCTGTTTTGCTTACTTCTGAATCCCCAGTGCCTACACCAAATCGATGTCTGCATCAGAGCAAATAATAATAACAACAACAACAACATATACCACTTAAAATAGTGCTTACTGTGTGCCAGGCACTTTTCTAAGGCTTTGCATATATCGATCTATTAGTAGGCGCCCACTGAACACTCGCTCCCTGATGAATACGCACCATGGGGTGTTTAAGACAAGAGTACAGACATTGGCACCAGACGCCTGGGTCTATCTGAATCCCAGCTCCAGCATTTCCGAGCTGGGTGACCTTGGGCAAGTGTCCTCCACTCTCTGAGCCTTTCCAGTAGAGCAGGGATCATAATCGTTCCCAGTCCACGGGTGGAGGGGAGGCTTGGTGAGGCAACCCAGCAGCGTGATTAGCACAGGGCCTGGGAGACGGAGCTCTTGCAAATCTGAGCAGGCGTGTGACACCCTTCAGTGCCCTGGCATACAGAGTTGGCAAGACACAGACACCTCTATGGTCACACCCAGAGCAATGGTGGCATGCCCGGCTCTTCCCAAAGTGCACGCATTTCTCCCATAAACACGTCCTGGAATGTGCCACAAGCAGTCATGGCCTGTCCCCCACCTCCCAGCCCGGTAAAGTGATCTCTCATATAGACAGGGACAGAGATGCACACACGAGCACACAGCTGGCATCTCTCTGCCGGGTCCCCAAGCTCTGAGGGGCTTCCCTGGGTCCCAGAGCCCCACCATAGGCCTCCTCCTCAGCATGTTAACCTTTCTGTTCGCACAAAGCCTGAGAAATAGGAGAAAGAGGCTTGTGGGGCGCAGCCTGGCTCATCCTAGCAGCTGGGCGGGGCCGCTGGGGATTGGCTCAGGGGGTCACCCCATGGGAGGAGTCTTGGCACCCTGCCACTGGCATCCAGCCCTGCCTCCCGCCCAGCCCTGCCCTGGAGCAGAAACTCTGTTGGGAAGTGGGTGGTGAGAGAAGGGGCCTCACCTCACTCCCTTTCCCAGCCCCTAGCTCTGTGCTCTGCACACGGCAGGCTGCCTGCCAGTCGAGACTGGCGAGGGGAAATCCTAGGCCTCCCACACGCTGATGACGCATCCAGGGACAGGTCACTTCATCTCCCTGAGCCTCTCCGCAGTCACATAGCCATAGGTTCAAATTCCAGCCGTTGCTCTTATCTGCTGTGCGACCTTGCATGGATCACAACCTCTCTGTGCCTCGTGCGATCTGTACCCAGCATCTATTGAGCCCTTCTAGCTGCCAAGCATTGCAAGGCACTCGTTCTTTTGTCTGTAAAACTAGCATAATAATAACTTGCCCACAGTGTTGTTGCAAGGACTAAATGAGATAGTATGTGTGATGGTTAATTTTACATGTCAACTTGTTTGGGCTAAGGGATGCCCAGATAGCTCGTAAAACATTGTTTCTCTGTGTGTCTGTGAGGGTGTTTCTGGAAGAGGTTGGCATTCGAATTGATGGACTGAGTGGGAACGTCCAATGTGGGGGCAATATACAACCCACTAAGGGCTCAAATAGAACAAAAAGGTAAAGGAAGGGTAAGATGAGGAAGGCTCCCAGCACTGGAAATGTCCTAGACTTTGATCTGGGACAGGGTTTCCCAACCTCGGCATCTACTGACGTTTGGGACCAGAAATTTCTGTGTGGTGGGTGTCGTCCTGTGCACTGTAGGACGTTCCACTCCCCACGTCATGACAACCGCATTGCTAAATGTCCCTGAGGGCCCAAACTGCCCTGATTAAGAGCCTCTGAGCTAGGTAGTGGTTACACACAGGCACACATATGTAAAAATCAGATTCAAGCTGCACACAAGATTAATGTAGTCAGGTATCACATGTACCCGATAAACATGCACAAGTATTATGCATCCATAACTAAAAATAAAAAATTTTAGAAAAAGATTAATGCAGTCATGTCCTTTACTATGTTATGTTATACTTCAATTTTTTAAAAAGGGTTTTTGGTTTTTTTTTTTCTTTGAGACAGGGTCTTGCTCTGTTTGCCCAGGCTAGAGTGCAGTGGCACAATCACAGTTCACTGCAGCCTTGAACTACAGGGCCCAAGCGATTCTCTTGCCTCAGCTTCTAGAGTAGCTGGGACTATAGGCACAAGCCACCATATCTGACTGATCTTTTTTTTTTTTTTTAAAGATGCAGTCTTACTATGTTGCCCAGGCTGGTCTTGAGCTCCTGGCCTCAAGCGATCCCCCACCTCGGCCTCCCAAACTGCTGTGATTACAGATGTAAGCCACTGCAACCAGCTAATTTTTTTAAAAAAAGCTTTAATAAAGCCATTGTGGAGAAAACACATCAATGCATTTAGGTTCAAAGTAAGAAAACTATTATTAATAAACAAATGCTTGTGTGCTTGTTACAAGTGTTACTGTAACATAAAGGCGAAAGAAAAGTGGGTGAAGTCTGGGGAACACGCACTTCAGTGGGCACAGGATTTCCTTTGGGGCTGATGAAACTGTTTTGGAACCAGGCAGAGGTGATGGCTGCACGGCACAGTGACTGTACTAAACGGCACTGAGTTGTTAGCCTTAAGATAGTTCATTTTATGTTATGTGAATTTCACCTTAATAAAGAAATTCACTTTTGCCTCTACTACCCCCCAAAACCCATACTATTTTTTTCATCCAAAAGGAATCTACCTTTAGAATCATTTAATCCAATCCCCTATATCACAGATGACACTCATGGACATTAAGCAACACGATGCCGTCACATAGCTGGAGGGAGGCAGACCCCCGACCCCCAGCACAGAGCTCGCATCAACACCACAGCCTGCATCAACCCACTTATTCGGGCACAACGAGTCAGGACACGGGTTGCCTGTGAGACAGAGGAGGGCCATCCTCTTCCTCAGCCTTTGGGACGTGGGTCTGAGAGGGAGCCAGCCCAAGGCAGGTGGCAAAAGGGAGGCTGTCTGGCCACTTCCCCCTACTTTTGGCAGAACCAAAGTTCTTTTTGTTCACCTGACCCCACCCCAGACAGAACTCCCAGCCACGAGGCCTCTGTGCGGGGCGTCCTGGAAGTAGAAGCCCTGGGTAGGATGACAGGAGACCCGGTTCCTGTCCCAGCCCTAACACAAACCAACTGTGAAGCCCATACCCAACTCAGAGCCCTCGGGTGCTCTGGCCCCCGACTTCCTCATCCAGGAAATGGGGACTTGAAGCCTGTGCCCCCTCACTAGTTAGGGTGCTGCAGGTGCTGCTGGGCCAGGTAACATGCTCTATTTGTGCCTAGAGCCACTTCCTCCAAGATTCAACCTGAGACTGTTATCAGCAACTGTGAATGGCTTTGTGTGTGTGTGTGTGTGTGTGTGTGTGTGTGTGTGTGTTAGTCAAGTCCACCCCGCTTAGATGGCAGGAAGTCCCAATACACAGCCTACTCAACTTGGCCATGAAAAGCAGCCATAGACAACATGGAAACGTATGAGCATGGCTGTGTTCCAATAAAACTTTATTCACACAAACAGGTGGGCGGTGCTGGGATTTGACCCTCGGGGCCCTTAGTCTGCTATAAACCATCCCAGAGGAAATCATGATCCCTCAAAGCTGCCCATCTCATACAAGTCTGCTGCTTTTCTGGGTCTCTGCTGTTCAGAGAAGAGAACACTTTCTCCAGCGCCTTGTTACTCAAAGTGTGGTCCACGGACCAGCATCATTGGATGCTGAGAGTTGTTAGAAATGCGGGGTCTCAGACCCATGAACAGAATCTACATTTTAACAAACCCCTCGGGTGAGTCACAAGCACATTTAAGTTTTTAGGCGAGAGAAAGACATGGTTGGGTTCATAGTTTTAGGCAAACCTTGCTGGCTGCCCTTTGGAGAAGGGACATGGAGACCAAGGAAGCTGAGAGACAGGCGGGCCACACCGAGGTGTGTACAGCCGCGCAGAAGGAACGACCCGAGAGTGTCCACAAGATAAAGCAGGGCGGACTCGATGACTTACAGAATGTGCAGAATGACGAGAGGCCGGGAGTGTTCAGATTCCAGCCTGCCCACCCCACTAAACTCAGGAAGAGCCTCCTAGAAAGAGGCTTGAGAGCCATCAGCCTCCATCCAAACGCCAGCACCACCACTGCTGAGCATTTGGAACCTCTCTGTGCCTCTGGCTTCCTGTGTAAAGGAGGTGATAATACCCACCAGTGACTGCAAGGACTGATTCAGGTCACCCGTGTCATGGTTTAGCGCAGTGGCCAGCACCCAGCAAGCACTCTGCAGCTCCGGGTTTCTCCGCCCTATACTCTCTATCCATTCATCCGTCTGCCTAACCATCCACCTGTTTACTACCTTTTCCCCTTTCTCTCTTTTTAAATTAAACCTTCATGCCAGGAGACCTTGGCACGGTTGCCATTCGGGGATGGGTAACTCTCCACTGTAGAGGGCTGTCCTGCACTCTGTAGGGTATCTAGCCGCATCCCCGGGCTCTGCGCACTGGATGCCAACAGCCAGCAGCACGTGCCTCCACTCGTGACAAACAAACGTCTCCAGACATTGCCAAATGTCCGGGGCAGGGGGGAGAATCACCTGCTTTGAGAATCACTGCTGTAGATGTTGACCGATTATTATTAGGCTGTTGGGGCGGGGGAGACGTCCGTTTTAACCCAAAGCCCAGAATCCACAGCAAGACTGACCACTTTGGTTAAAATCCTGGCTCTGCCTTTTACTAGCTGGGGTGAGCTACATCCTGGCAGGACCTTTAGGCAAATCTCTTGTCCTCAGTTTCTTCATCCATAAAACAGGGCTAATAGGCCCTTCTCCATAGGTCAGAGGGGAAGATTAGCTAACCTAAGGCCCTAGAACGCAGGCTGCACGCAGTGAGGCTAATGTGTCTTCTGCTGCTGTGATAAATTCTTTCTTCTTTCTCCTGTTTGCAGCGGGACAGCAAACTCAGCCACAGTCATCCACTCTTGTGCCTTGGAAGGAGCAGCCGGAGGCAAACCTCACCCACCGCAACCCGGCCCAGCACCCAGAGTGCGGGAAGAGTTGGGTTAGCACTGGAAATGGTCTCTGGCCACGCACGGGGTGCAAAAGGCAATCACCAGGTCTGCCTCGGATGAAATCAACCTCGGCTCAGCGGAAAAGTGTCCCGATATTCCTGTCTGGAATAGAAATCCACCCCTCGGCTTCGAGAGGGGGGATGTGTTTGGCAGGGTTGTTTGCCGTGTAAAACTATCTGCCTGCATTTTGTCTTGTGGCAGTGGAGAAAGCCTCTAAGGCCAGGAAATTATTTTTGATGTGGAGGGAAAAAATGGATTTAGCAGTTCCAGCAGGCTTTAGGCTTCGGGATGCTTTGTGCAACCTTGCAAATTTATTGTTTTCCAATCCGCACAAAGCCAAGGAGTTTCCAAGGAGATGCCTGGCTCGGTTCAGATTCCCCCTCTCGAGAAGGGGGAAGGCAGCTTGGAATGCTTTTTCTGGTCAAATGGTGGAAGATTTTCAAGTGCAGCTAAGCCTAGGAGCGAGGAGAGAAGCACTCCAAAGGGACCCAGCCAGGAATTCAGGTCATGAATGCTCCAGAGCTAGGACTTGCAACTTCGTCACTGTTGACATTTTGGGCTGGACACTTCGTGGTTGTGTAGACTGTCCTGGGCCCTGGGGGTGGGGCGTTTAGCAGCATCCCTGGTCTCTCCCCACTGTATGTCAGTAGCACCCCCTTGCAACAATTGTGACAAACAAAAATGTCTCCCAGACATTGCCAAATGCCAGTAGGGAGCAAATTCCTCCTGGTTGAGAACTGCTAACACTACTCCAGAAGACAGAAGTTGAGCAAGCCCGGCTCCCAGCTGTTTCTGTCAAGTGGTGGCCCAGCTGCCTTCAGGCAAGGCCAGGCCGGTACAAGTGTCAGCTGTTGAGAGGCTGTCTGAGGTCAGGGGTCCTGAAAGTTCTGGAGTGGCCAGAGGAAGAGGCCAGAGGCCCCCTGACGGAGAGGCTGGCATGCGCTTGTGAACTTTCATAGCAATCCACCATCTCAGGCCTTCCAGGGTCCCTTTCTTTGACACTCATTACAATTTTTAACTAATTATGTCTTTGCTTATTTTTTAAATCTAGCTCCCCCACTGGAACCTCAGCCCCCTGAGGGCGGGGATCTTGTCTCTCGCTGTGGTATCCCCAGCTCCTAACTCAGTGTCCAGCACAGAGCACATGCTACGTACACTTCTGCTGCAGGAGAGAGGGAAGAGGGAACGAAACATGTGTCACCTGCCTACACCTGGGAGATACACCTGGAGGACTCATTAAAACGCAGATCACTGGATCCCACTGCAGTTTGGTTCAGTGGCCCCTGGTCGAGCCTGAAAATGCGCATTTCTAACAAATTCCCGGGCCATGCGGATGGAGAACCCTGGTCTGAACTCCTGACCTTCGGTTCTCAATCCTGAGCAGCCCATTAGAATCACCTGGGGAGCTTTTACAAGCTGTTAGAGGCCACACCCCGGCCAATTAAATCAGAATTTCTAGAGGTGGGACCCAGGCATTCTGGAGATCACGCTGAGGCTGAGAGCTGCTCACTGTTTCGTTGTTCCTCACAGCTGTAGGGTTATTCCTTTCTTCTAGATTAGGGAACTGTGAATCAGAAGGGTGAGTGACTTTCCCAAGACCCCTGAGCCGTACCTAAACTCAACCCAGATGCAAGGGTCTTTCATGCACTTCAGCAGGTCAGAAAGCAGACCACGGCTTTGTACCATTTTCACAGCTAACACCCATCAGTCGCTTGCTAAGTGATGGGCACTGCTGCTCTTTTCCCAAAACAGTTGCTTGCCAACCATCACTGTTCCCACGTGACAGGTGAAGAAACTGAGGCACAGAGGGGTGGGGCAACCTGACGTTGGTCAGTCACACAACCAGGAAGTGCTAGAGCCAGAACGCTGCGGGGCTCACTTGCAGGGATGCGGAAAGTGGAGACGGAAGGGGAAGCCGGACCAGGAGCAGGCAAGCAGATGTCAAAGCTGGGAGCACAGGTGAGGCTGGGCAGCAGGTCCCAAGCCGGCCAGTGGACAAGGACCCAGAGGCGGACAAGTTATAACTTGGAAGAAATTAGGAAACTGCCAGGACATACCTGTACCCAGGCGATGCCGCAATAACCCTCCGCCCCAGCCAGGCTGCATGTTATGTTCTTCTCGCCTCAGCAGGAACCAATCCCAGGGACTGCCCCACCCAGGGCTTCTGGACTAGGCATTTGATTGGCTATCACCAACTGATGCCAGCAGTGGGAGGAGGGAAGTATTATAATAACGTCCCTGAGTACAGGTGGTGCTCACAGATGAGCTCGGAACAGCCTCGTTTGTACGGCCCCTCCAGAGCTGACCCTGTTCATTCTCTCCCCACTCCTGCCTGGTCCTCCAACTTCCTGCATTTGCCAGCTACCTCCTCAGCTCTGGACCTTACTCCATTTTTCTGATTCCAATGGCCCTTCTCCCATTTGGCAGTGTCCCCACGGACCGATAACTAGTGACACAGCACCCCTGTCCTTCTCCCTGGCGCTCTGCCTTTTGACACTGCCCTCAGAAGCGAGCACCCATCTCTGAGCTCACATGGACCCCCATGCTGGACTGTCCAGGCAAGCAGCACCCAGGTACCATGCTGAGACCTGAGCCCCCGGGACACTGGAAGAGCCTTTGATTCCTCTCCGCACTGAAGCGAGCAGCAGACAGAGACGCACCTACGCACGTGGCCCTGAGCCTGAAACAGCCGGAAACCCACAGATAGCGGAGCCTCAGAAAGCCACAGTAACCCTCAGCGCAACCTATGGGACGGTTGCCTTGAACAGGTCCGGGGATGGCATTTAGGGATGTGGATGCCTTGAAGAACCACTCGATTCACCAAGCTATGGGAGAAGGTCCAGTTTTTCTGCTCCCATAGTCTTCCTTCCCTTCGGAAACTTGTAGTTTGCAAGCAAATCGGCCCTGTCAGCCAACATTCTGCCAGTCCAGGTCTGCGGGATTCTGGAGGTCCTCTGCCCCCTAAAACAGTCCCCTCCTGTTTCTGGCTGGTGCCTGAAACTCCTTTAAAGCAAGATTCCTCAGCTCCCGCACGTGATTTGGGCCAAATCATCGTGTTGTGGGGGCTGTCCTGTGCGGTGTAGGATGTTTGGCAACCTCCCTGGCCGCTCCCCGCTGGATGCCAGGAGCACCCCGTCGCCCAGCAGTAGCAACCGAAAATGTGTCCGGACATTGCCAAACGTCCCCAGGGGGACACGGTCGCCTTCAACTGACAATTGAAGAACTACTCAGGCTTCGGCCTCTATGAAAATGCAGATTGTGGAGAGAGGGCCACACCAGAGCAGGGACCAACAGCAGCCCTGGGTTCCTGGGTGCCTACATGGGGTGGGGGTGTCGTTCTAGAGTCTGTGTCTGGTCCAAATTGCCCCTGAAACCTGGTCACCCCTGCATCCGGGCATGTGGCTGCTCCCTTAGTTGCGTACTACAATGGTGTGGTGTGTTTTCCTAAAGCGTAGCCGTCACCCTCATGCCAAGGTTGCCCATCATGAGCCACCTGTACTGACTCGGGTGACGGTTCTGCCGGCGATCCCTGTTACATGCCGCTGGGCCTGAAGCTGCCTCCTTACATATTTTGAGTTTCTCCATACACACAGTGACCTGGAAACTAACCGAATGTGCACACAGACCACAACCTGCTCTGGGACCCATCGCAGAGTTGCGGCCAATCGCAGGCGGCCAACTGTGCAAACCGTGTTCGCATAAGGCAAGTACCGAGCTGTGACCAGCCCAGCTCTTCTGCTCCTCACTTCCGTTTTCTGTACGTCACTTTCCTTTTTCTCTCCATGAACATTCCCCAGCCACATGGCCATCCCATGAGTCGTCCTGAACCTGTGCTGGTTCAGGGAGCTGCCTGATTCCCGAATCTTTCTTTGCTCAATCAAACGCTGCTAAATTTGCCTTAAGTTTTTCTTTGACATTCCCAAATTTCAGTCACTGGGCAGCACGCCATCATATTTCCCATCCCCACATACCATCTCTATAATTATTTTCATATTTTTCTTCAAGTCAACCCCCGTTGCAGCCTTTAACATACGTATTTGGGAATGAAATCGTTCTCTTATTGCCACGAGTGGAAAACCGGTATTCTTTTCCATGAATAGAGAGCACCGTAACAGTGGAGAAAATGGGAAAAAGAAGTTACTAATTCTAACTAGAATCTGTTGCCTTCCCAAGGGTCTAAGCCCCAGGCCTGATGCCTTTGTTGGAAAGGGGGCCGGGAGTGAAAGAGAGGTGTTAAAGCCAGATTAGCATCAC
>CAUYPO010026387.1:0-18466 GCA_963574435.1 Cheirogaleus major
CAGATTTTGAGATACCAGGAAGCCTTCCTGGAAAACATCCCTACCGGAGATCTGAGAGCTATCCCATGATAGCAGCCTCTAATAAGTGAACCATTGAGTCCACACATTCCTTCAGGGCAAAACCCTGCAAACTCCTGTTTCTGTCTTTAATATAGTAATATTGGGTTATACAATAAAATAATGGTCTTATGAGCCACGTCTCATTAATTCCTCAATCATATTTCCCCAACAGCCCACTTTTTAATGGGATTGTTTCATTTTTTTCTTGCTGATTTTCCTGAGTTGTATATAGATTGTAGTTATCAGCCCTTTATCGGATATGTAGCATGTGAACACCTTCTCCCATTCTGTAGGTTGTCTATTTGCTCTAGTGATAGTTTACTTGGCTGTGCAGAAGCTTTTTAATTTGATCAGGTCCCATTTATTTAGTTTTGTTGTTGCTGTGATCACCTTTGTGGTCTTCTTCCAATTTTGAGCTTAGTTTTTTCTTCTTTTTTAATTCATTTAGATGTAAAATTAAGCTTTTTTATTTGATATGTTTCTCCCTTTCCAATGTAGGTGTTTATCATTATAATCTTTCTTCTTAGTACTGCATATGTTGCATCCTACAAATTTTGGCATACTGTTGTGTTTTCATTTGTCTCAAGATATTTTCTAATTTACCTTTTGATTTCTTCTTTGACTCATTGGCTATCCAGGAACATGTTTAATTTCCATGTATTTGTGAGTTTTACCGTTTTCCCTTCTGCTATAGATTTCTAGTTTCATTCGTTGTGGTTAGAAAAAAATACTTGGCATGATCCTAATCTTCTTAAATTTGTTAAGACTTGCTTTGTGACCTAACACGTAATCTACTTTGGAGAATGTTCAATGTGTACTTGAGAAGAATATATATGCTGCTGTTGCTGATGGAGTATTCTATGTATGTCTGTCAGGTCCATTTTGTCTGTAGCATTGTTAAAATCTGCTGTTACCTTATTGATTTTCTGTCTGGAGGTTCTATTCCATATTGAAATTGGGGTTTTGAAATTTCTTACTATTATTGTACTGTTGCCTATTTCTTCCTTCAGATATTTCAATGTTTGCTTTGTTTATGTAGATGCTCTGATGTTGGGTACATATATATGTGTCATGTTATGTCTTCCTGTTGAATAGACATTTTTATCATTATATCATATCTTTCTTTGTCTTTTGTGCCAGTTTTTAACTTAAAGTCTCTTTTGTCTGATATAAGTGCAGCTGCTCTATTCTCTTTGAATTATCATTTCCATGAAATATCTTTTTCCATCCCTTCACTTTCAGCCTATGTGTGTAAATCTATCTCTCCCTTCAGATTCCTTAATATTTGTTTTATATATTTAGGAGCTCCAATGTTGGGTGCACATATATATTCAATTGTTATATATGTTGATGAGCTTACCTCTTTATCATTACATAATAATCTTCTTTATCTCTTTACAGTTTTTGATTTAAAGTCTATATTATCTGAGATGAGAATAGCTATTCTTGCTCTCATTTGGTTTTCATTAGCATGGAATGTTTTTTTCGTCCTTTCACTTTTATAGTATGTGAGTCTTTTGTAGGCAGCATATAACTGAGTCTTGTCTTATCCATTCAGTCTCTTTATGTCTTTTTATGGGATACTTTAATCCATTTGCATTCAAGGTAATTATTGATAGACAAAGAATTAATATTGCCATTTTGTTAGTTGTTTCTGATTATTTTTTAGATACTTGATTTCTTTCTTCCTCTTTTGCTGTTCTCATTTGTACTTGGATGGTTTTCTGTAGTGGTACGCTTTGAATTACATAGTTCTTCATTTCTTTTGAGTCCATCATTGAAGATTTATTGGTTTCTTTTGGAGGTGGCATGATTTCCTGATTCTTGATAATCCTTGTGTCCTTTCATTGTGGTTTGTGGATTTGAGGAGATGACCTCCTCTTCTGGCCTTTATAGGTGTTCTTTGGCAGGGATAAGCCTTTGCTATTTAGTCTGTCCTGTGATTCTGGAAGGACCAGTTGGTGATAACTCCATACTGGTGAAGTCTATTGTGAGTTGTCTAGTTGGCTGGGTCTCTGCCTTTGCTCTGATGTCAGGTGGGGCTTCCGGCTGGGCTCCACTATCTAGCGAGGCCACTGGCTGGGCTCTGCTATCAGGTGGAACTGCTGGTTGAATACTGTGATGTCTTCTATTCAGACTGGTCACAGGATACATTTCCACTGTTTGGGTTCTGCAGTTAGGCAGGGCTGCAGTCCAGACTACTAGTTTAGCTGGAGATGCTGTTTGGGATGATCAGGACCAATTCTAGTCCTTAGAATGTGATGATTGAGAATTGCCTCCCTGTCAGTGTGGAGCCATGGGGTGGGCTTTTGGCTGAGTTGAGTGGCTGTTTGGCTTCCCAGGCAAAGCTGGTCTAGCCCTTTTGCTTCTCCAGAATGTATGGAGGTGGAAGTCTCCCTGCCTGCAAAGGGTTGTTGAGTGAATTTTTTGGCTAAATAAAACTGCTGCTTGACTTCTCAGGTCAATCTGGTCTAGCCCCTTTGCTTCTCTGAAACGTGCAGAGGTGGGAGTCTTCCTGCCTGGGTGAGGTTTTCAAGTGGGCTTTTTGGCTAAGTGGAGTTGCTATTTGACTTCCTGGGTCAAGCCAGAATAGCCCCTTCACATCTTTGAAATGCACAGAGGTGGGAGTCTTCCTGCTTGGGTGGGTCATTACATTGGGCTCTGAGGCTGGGGGTGGAGACTAGCCACCTAGAGACTCAAACTAGGTTGACCTTCTCACTGTGTTTTTAAAGGCAACCAGCTCAGCTTTGTGGGTGAGCTATGAAGTTGGTTTATATATCCAATCTGGTACCACAGCTGGTAGGAACATAAAGATATTTGTGTGTTGATCGCTATGACCTCAAAAATTATTTCTTTAACTTCAGTGATCTAGGTGTGTTGTTGACCTAGGGTTCTTCATGAGGTGCAGAGTGGGCTTCCTGGGAAGCATCTTGGAGTGCAAAGGATGCTAGATGACTGCCTCCAGTCATTTTTTACCCTTATAGAAACCATGGGCTCAGGGAATCTTCTCTGTCTGATGTTGTGCTGACTTGGGGAGAGGGAGGAGTGGTGTGATCAGAGTAAGATCATTCCTCTTAAACATCAAATTCAGATTTCATGCAGTTCTGTGGACCGTGTGGGTGTCTCAGGCTTGTTTCTGTGTATTGGTATTTTCAAAAGAATGTTTTGGTCTTTGGATAGTTGTTAGTTGAACTTTCTGTTGAGGGGGTGGAGCCTAACATCTCTTATTCTGCTATCTTGCTGACCAACACCCCTTGTCCAAGTTTTACCTCCCCAGGAAGAAGCTGGGAGCTAAGGGTTTCCTCCTAATTGCATGGTACTGTGCTAGGCATGGGGATTGTAACATGAGGGTTTCTCCAATTTTCCTACTGGT
Source organism: Cheirogaleus major (assembly GCA_963574435.1). Lineage (NCBI taxonomy): Eukaryota > Metazoa > Chordata > Mammalia > Primates > Cheirogaleidae > Cheirogaleus > Cheirogaleus major. The sequence goes on from CAUYPO010026387.1 coordinate 3,434, forward strand.
TTCAATGTGGGTGGTTTCACACTCATTGATAGTGCAGGAGCCTCTCAACTAATTTTTCAATTTCTTACAAAAAGAATTGACCTATGTATTGCTGTTGAATCAGTGTGTTCATGGGAGGAAAAAGAGTCCAGGGCTTCCTTTTGATCATCGTGTTGATGTTACTACTGGGAACACTTACTCGTGAAGTCCTGCACATCAGCTTATGTAAGAAATCTGCTTATCTGTGACTGCTCTGCTGTAGAGATCATGAGAAGATACCCTGGAACTGCAGAAAAGAGATTCTCAGCAGAGTGCAGTCTTCTCAATGTCACTGTCAAGGCATCAGGCAAGTGAATAAAACTGTCTTGGATTCTCCATACCTATTCAGCCATCAGCTGAATGCCGCTGAATGGTCCCAATTAACACCATGTGGAACAAATGAATCACTAAGCTAAGCAATGTCAGAATTCCTAACACAAAAAACCATTAGCCATAAGAAAGGATCATTCTTTTAGCCACCATGTTTTAGGGTAGTTTGTGTCAACAACTGCAGAGGCTGAGATTGTATGCTACTTGCAAGCTAACAAGCTGATTAAAGACATGGGTCCAAGACAAAGAACTTTATTGCTCACAGCAAAAGGAATCATCAGAACTTCATGTTGGTTTGTGTAGTATCTCTATGCCTCCAATGTCCCACTGTGGCAACCCAGAGGCCCCATGATGAATGCCTATATATGCAGTAGGTTTTGTTACATTAGAGTAATACCAAGATTGGAAAAATCAACACTTTTATAGAAAACAGAAGCAAACCTGCTCTTTGTTTGAGAGGAGATCTTACATCATACTCAGGGTTTCTTTGTGTGAACACAACCCCAAGAAATGGTCCAGGTAAGGCGTGATTAAAGATTTGCATTTTTGGTATACCCGGTGAGAATGTACAGAGGTGAACATGGTGGATTGTTTTTCCCAACAGATTGTTACACAACAACACACTTCATTTTCAGTTGAACATTTATCCCTAGATAACAAGAGCACAGCCTGGTCCATGGGTAATGAAAAATACAAATTACAGTTTTTTGTCTGGAATATCATAGAGAAAAGAAATATTATATGATACAGATTTGCTATCTCTTTGCAAAATATCTGGTTTCAAGTTTAAACAGAACAAAATACCCTTCCATTTCATGGTGGTCTTCATTTTTGGTTCTGCTTTCCTCCTGTTGACACTTATTCCAAAGTAGTGCTTTTAATATGGTCTTAGTCTCATGATGGAGTTAATGGAGTGTGTGAAGGCCCTGAAGTTGTGTGCAAAATATGTTCATTTATACATTTCTTTCCCTGGAGAGGTAATAGTTCTTGTCAGATTTTCAAAGAAATATGTGACTTAAGCAAGGCTGAAAATAGTGAAGATATAGGGGAATTCACTATTATTATATTATCCAACCTAGAAATTTATCTTTAAAACCATAAAAATGCCTCATTCACCATCATTGGCAAGTTAATCTCTAATCACTGATTATTCCTAAATATCTTGGCATCATACTGTGTGAAATAGCAATTTTGGTACCTCCGGAATACCTTTTTCCCACATTTCAGTGTGTGCTATGTGGAAGTTTTAGTGGTATAATTGGAGTAGGTGTATTAGGACTGTGAGAAATTTAACCTGCAAATTAACAAATGACATTAATCATTTTATATTTTTGATGAGAATAAGTCATCACAAGCACACAGATTATCTGGTCTTAGATATCTCAAATTATTGTTTCTACATTAACTATATAGTCTCAATAGAACTAGATAAAATATGCCTTTGGGACATAAACCTTATTCATAAGGAGTTAAAGATCTCAGAGTATATCTGCTCTATTCTGATCTTAGAGCATTATGAGCATTGAAGTTAGCTGTACATCAAAAATCAGGTGTCAGTATAAGTCCTCCTTTGTTCTCCTTTTCTATGCAACTGGTCTATCAGTAGAGCTTAAATCTCATGTTAACATTTATAAGTCTCATTGCCTCAATATATGCAGTATAGGCAATATATTTTTAAAATGTTGTATTTTGATCACTGCAATTTCAGATAGATTAAAGCTACAAATAATTCAGAGACTCAGGAGTTCTTTGGGGGACAGATTCATTTCTTGGTTATCAAAAGTTCTTCTGTAAAGGACCAGGTACTAAATAGCTTAGGCTTAATTTCAATCACAACATCCTGACTCCCCCCAACCAAACTCCCACCTTCCACCACATCTTAAATATATCTGCATATGCAAACATTAAAATGGCTCTTAATAAAGTTGATTTTATCGTAATGAAAAACACTGAATGTCAAATCTTAAACTTTCGTAAAAGTAGTGGAAGTAATTTTTAAGAGAATACCACTGATGTGTTTTCTCTAGAACATAGCAAACCATTCCAATTTACATTTACTAGATATCATATTTTGTATTTTCGAAATGATTGTTCATAGAACTGAAATATTTTCCCAATTTTCCCATATTTTGCTGTTCACCTGTCACTCAATCAGCATTATTTTTCTAAAAATAAAGTATTGTATAACTTTATTAAATATTCAATATGGCTATATATACCTTATATACTTATTTAGATGCCTAGCATTTATTTTGCTAACTCAAGTAATTTCAGTGATTATTCCAGTAATTAAATGTGACAAAAGTTAATATGGTTAATTGCTTCAGACTTCAAAAATTTCTTCTATATTTTGGAATGTCTACAGAACAATACTACATAAAATTAAAAAGATAATTTGTTTGCTACAATCAGGATGGAAATGATTTTAGGTACATAATAAAGCTCCACCTCCATTAATATCTTCAACTAAATCTGCTGAAATGTCTTTTATATATTGCACATATATATTATCTCATATATTTTAATGGGAAGAGCCATTTTCTGTGATTTATGGAAAGTAGTTTAAACTCTTTGAGCCTCAGTTGCTCCATTTCTCAAATGGAGTTAATAATATCTAATGTATAGTGTTGTCTTAAGACTTTAATGAGCTGTTAAAATAAGTATCACTTCTTAACTATTCACTATTATCCAAGCAGATGTGTGAGCTGGAGTCCAAACAAAGCACGGGAAGTAGTTAGGCTGAACTAAAGAGACAGTGATAAGAACTCAGAGTAACTGAAGTGTCTAGAATCTGTACAGTAACTCATCAGAAAAGAGAGTGCTGTGAAAGGTAGACTCTGTGTCTACATGAACATCTGTATATCCTTGAATGACAGGTGGGGTGCAAATACACAAGATTAGACTACCTAAGGCTTATTGTGTGGCTGCTGTGGGATTTTTAACAGAGCAGTGGTAGTAGAGGTCCTTCAGGGCTGGAGAACTTTGGAATTCCTGCACATCTAGAGAAGAAAGATTTGCTTAAAACTATGCTGATACCCCTAGCATCCAGCAGAGACATCGAAAAAGGCTGTACCTTAAGAGGAAAGACTATGCTCCTGAGCAGGGATTGGTCTGTACAACAATTTTTTGGCTATGGGACTGAAAGCACAGACAACAAAAGCAAAAACAGACAAATGAGATTGCATCAAACTAAAAAACTTCTGCACAGTAAAGGAAACAATTAACAAGGTGAAGAGACAACCTATGGGAGAAAATATTTGAAAAGCAAACATCTGATAAGAGGTTAATATCTAAAATATATAAGAAACTCAACTCAAGGGCTAGAAAACAAACCAATTAAAATGGGCAAAGGAACTGAACAGATATTTCTCAAAAGAAGACATTAAAATGGCTAAAAGGTACATGAAAAAATGCTCAGCATCACTAGTCATTAAAAAATGCAAATTAAAATCAGAATGATATATCACCTCACACCTGTTAGATGGCTTTTATCAAAAACATGAAAGATAACAAGTGTTGGTGAGGATGTGGAGAAAAGGGAACTCTTATACATTGTTGGTAATAATGTAAATTAGTATAGCCATTATGGAAAGCTGTATGGAGGTTTCTCAAAAAACTAAAAATAAAACTACAATATGATCCATCCTTCCCACTACTGTGTATATATCCAAAGGAACTGAAATCAATATGTTGAAAGGTTATCTGTACTCTCACATTTTTGCAATGTTATTCAAAATAGCCAAGATATGGAACCAACCTAAGTGCCCATCAGAAGATAAATGGATAAAAAAATTGTGGTATATATACACAACGGGATACTATTTAAGCTTTAAAAATGTAGAAATCCTGTGATTTGCAAAAGCATGGATGTATCTGAAGGACATTAGCTAAATGAAATAAGCTAGGCACAGAAAGACAAGTATAGCACAATCTCATTTATGGAATCTAAAAAGCTGAACTCATAGAAGCAAGCAGTACAATATAATTGTGGTTACTAGGGATTGGGAGATGTGAAGGGGGAGAGAATGAAGAGTTCCTGATCAAAGGGTATAAAATTTCAGATAGATAGGAGGAATAGGTTTTGAGAACTATTACAATACAAAGTGACTATAGTCAATAACGTATATCTTAAAGAAATGAAGATAGTAAATTTCAAATGTCTCACCATAAAAAATGATAGCTAGGTGAGGTGATGGATATGTTATTTAGCTTGATTAAATCATTCCATAGGGAATACATATGTCAAAACATCACATTGTAATCCATAAATGTATGCAATTGTGATTTGTGAATCAAAAATAATATTAATAAAAAATATGTTACCAGAATACAGTGGCATTTAGTTAGAAGTCACTAATGATAAGATACTTTGAAAATCTCCAACTATAAGTAATACACTTTTAAATAACTTATGGTCAAGGAAGAAATGTAGAGGGAAATTAGAAAATATTATAATGAGATAACACTACACATCTAAAAAATGAAAGTCTGACAACACACTATCAAATGTTAAAAATGATGTGGAACACATCAGTTCTTGCAGGAATATAAAACATCACAACCACTTTATAAACAGTTTGTGAATTTCTTATAATGTGAAACAGTTATCTCCTGTGTTTTGTCCAGAAGACCACCAGGATGGCTAAATAGTAGAAAGGAGAGTTTTATTGGCAATATCAGTTTGCAGACTGGAAAGAAATAGCCTCCAGTGTGGACCGCCTCTTCGAAAAGGGAAAGAACAGGTCGGGTTTTATGCCTCACAGGATCTGTATTCCACAATAGAGTCATACATATTCAGCAGATTTGGGGGCACAGCTACACATATTTATGAGGGAAGCTGAGTGCATGTGCAATGGGTAAACATACATGTAACATACATCCCATGTTCCTTTGGGGGCGGGATTTAGCATTAAAATGAGGTGGAATTTGGCTCTTTACATCAAAAAGTGAATTGTAGGACACCAAGACAGTTTGTGCTCAGTCTCTATGAAATGACTGAAACTGGCTTAAGGACTGCAGTTACTTATCAGAAAAGAATGTTTGTAATGCCTGTCCTCTGTCCAATCAGAATTGTAGTGGTCTGGGTTGTAAATCAGAGTTAGGAGTAGTCTGCTAATGTGCCTGATAGTTCCTATTGTTAGAGAGTTTAGTAAGAGTGTGTTTTTTTTTTTCTTGTAGCCATAGGAATTTAGAAATTTTCCATGCCACCTAGGCCCCAAACCCTCAACCCATAGGTAACTTTTGTTTCCTTAACCTTAGGGTCTGTCTTAGTTGATAAAGGGGCATCTATTCTGGTCTCTCAGATTACACGTATAACTCATAAATTTCATAATTATTTGCTCAGGAGAAATGAAAACGTATGACTACACTAAGATGTGTAAACAGATGTCCACGGAATCTTTACATATAATATGCCAAAACTAGAAACACCCAAGTTTCCATTGACAGGTGAACACATAAAAACGAGTTGTTGTATGTTCATATAATGAGACACTGTTCAGCTATAAAAAGGAACAGAACAAACTATTCATACATGTAACTATATAGATGAATCTCACAAACATTATATCCATCAAAGTAAGACCAACATTTAAGGATGTATGCTGCAAGGGTCCACTTATATAAAACTTTATAGCAGTTGAATCTGATCTAGAGTGATAGAAATCAGAACCATGGTTAGTTAATTCTATGGGGATGTGGTTGGTTGGAGGCATGAGGAAACATTTTGGGGTGAAGAAAATTTGTGATAGGTTTATTGTAGTGGGGTTAGTTTCATGGGTGTATACAGTTGTCAAAACTCATCAAACTGTAAAGTTTAAACACATGTATTTTCTTGTCTGTAAATTATACCCCACTAAATATAATGAAACAATATTTTAATGAGATTGTATTTCTGGACATGAAAACAGTTGCTTTGGTTCCTGACAACTTGGGTAAATTCTGGTATCTATTGGTAAAATAAAGTGTGAATTTTCAAAATTTACTGTTTACTCAAATTCTCTTAGGTTTCTGCTTTAATGTTCAGTGCCATGATCCAATGTTGTGTAGCTTTGTGCATCTATTGATGTGTTATCAGAATTCCTGTTATTATGGTTTATTTATTTATTAATTTTTCACATTTGGCAACAATATAATTAAATACATGACAAAAAAGATGCCAAGAAAAATCTCCAGTATATAAAAGATAACAAAATATACTTCTACACAACTCAAAGTTCAAAAAAAGCTATTTTAAAACTTTGAACTGAATAATAACAATGTAACACATATAAAATCTGTGGAATGGCAAAAATCAGACTTCGAAGGAAATTTACAGTCTTTTTTCTTTTTTATCTATGTAAGCAATATTCTTTAGATGGTATGCCTTTGGTTTGAGCTACTTTACATGTCCATTTTAGCAAGATAATTCTAACGAGCAAAATAACTGCACTAGCATACTATATTTAGAAAACATATGGAAATAAATAAAAGAAAGCATAAAGATGGTGAAAAGATATTTGAAAATAAACATAAATATCTAAAATATAAAGGGGAACTAATATGAATCAATAGAGAAAAATAAATAATTCAAAAGCAACTGATATTTCCCAGACAAGAAAATACCAAAGACACATAAATATTTGAAAAGATGCTCTGCCTCACTGGTAATTGCTGAAATACAAATTAAACTAAAATATGATGGCATTTCACACCGATTAATTGGCAAGCATTAAAAAGTCAGTAAATGCAACTTTGTACTGTTAGACTAAAGGAAAAAATAAATTAAAGAATAAAAGAAATTAAATTTATTTTTATAAATTATACTTTTTATACTTTAAAAAAGTCAGTAAAAATCATGTTGCTAAGGATGTAAAGCAAATGAACTATCATTCAGTGCTAGTTGGAGTAAAATTGTCACAACCACTTTGAAAAATAATTTTGTATTATTTAGTAAACTTTAACATAGCTAGCTCATAGCCCAGCAAAATCACTCCTAAGTGCATACTCTAGAAACTCTTGACTTGGAGTTATGTCTGAGTAGGAGATATGTCTGAGTAGTGTTTGTTCTTAAAAGTAGTTTTGTAGTATTAAAAAAATTAGAAACAAACCAAACGCCATCAACAATACAATGTGGTATTTTCTTACAAAGAAGAACTGATTAGCAGAGTGGTTACCACAGACTCTGTTGCCAGACTGTGTATGCTTCCTAGCTTTTCCATTTAGCAGTGCAAACTTGAAACAAGTTTCTCATTCTGTTAATGACCCAGTTTCCTCACATGTAAAAATGAAGCAATAGTGGTACCTAACTCATAGAGCTCGTATGGGGTTTAAATTAATTTGTGAGTATATCTAAATTCATACATATATATGAAAACTGAGTCACTGACAGGGTAATTTACTTGTCCTAGGTCACACAGATATGTGTGTGTGTGTGTGTGTGTGTGTGTGTGTGTGTAGTCTTAGAAGAGTGCTAATATGTAATAAATGCTATGTTAAATATTATTTTTCCCAAATTTTGGGGTAACTAAAATTTTTCATATGTATAAAGCAGTTATTATAAGACTTAAAACATCAAAACTGCTATATAAACACAGTACTAGGTTCTTAGCTAGAATTTTTATATAAAAGTCACACAGGCAAAACTAAATCATGTGGCATTTAGAAAGGCAAACACAGGTGACAAAACTATAAAGAAAGCAAATGATGGCTGTACGCGGTGGCTCACGCCTGTAATCCTAGCACTCTGGGAGGCCAAGGCAGGCAGATCGTTTGAGCTCAGGAGTTCGAGACTAGCCTGAGCAAGAGCGAGACCCCTGTCTATACTAAAAATAGAAAGAAATTAGCTGGACAGCTAAAAATATATAGAAAAAATTAGCCGGGCATGGTGGCGCATGCCTGTCTGTAGTCCCAGCCACTTGGGAGGCTGAGGCAGGAGGATCGCTTGAGCCCAGGAGTTTGAGGTTGCTGTGAGCTAGGCTGACGCCACGGCACTCACTCTAGCCCAGGCAACAGCGTGAGACTCGGTCTAAAAAAAAAAAAAAAAAAAAAAGAAAGGAACGAAAGAAAACAAATGAGTGTTTAACACAAAAGCCAGGATAGGGATGAAGGAAGGGGATGAGATTATGCAGGAGCACATGTGGGGTGGGGGGGCCCCTAAACAGCAGTGTCTCATCACTTTATCCTAGGTGATAGCTACACATGTATTCATTTGACTATTATTGTTAAAACTGTTTATTAATTTATAAAACATTTTACAAATGTTTGTGTGTCTGACATAACTGACCACTTTAAAAATATCTAGTTAAGTTTCAAACTTCAGTCTCGTATCTAACTACAAGCTCATCCCCCCCTCCAACCAAAGCTATACATATATCTCTAAGGCCTGGAGTTGAGAGAGGGCATTCTCTGCTCATATCCTATATCCTCTTTCTTCTCAATTTTTGCTTCTCTTCTGCTATAGATTACAAGAAGGGGCAGAAAAAAGAATGACCTTTTAATTAACAGCATTTTGCAGACTTCTTCGTGTTGTCTTAGTCCATCTGAGCTTCTGTAACAGAATACCACAGACTGAGTAGCTAATAAATGACAGAAATTTATTTCTCACAGTTTTGGAGCCTAGAAATCTGAGATTATGGTGCCAGCATATTCAGGTTCTGATGAGGGCCCTCTTTCAGGTTGCAGACTGCCTTCTTGTGTGTCCTAACATGGGGGAAGTGGCAAAAGAGCCCTCTGGGATCTCTTTTATAAGAGCACTAATACTATCCATGAGGGCTCCACTTCATGACCTCCCAAAGGCTTCACCTTCTAATACCATCACCTTGAGGGTTTAGATTTCAACATATGAATTTTGGGAGGAAACAAATATACAGTCCATCCATAGCAGTTGTTGCTTTTTGACTATCAAACACCAGATCTCTATGCCCTCTGTGTGACAGACACCCAAATGCTGACTCTTTCATGGTGTGAACATATGAATATTTTCCATGACTATTAGGACTTCCCCACCGCACAGCTCCCAGCTCTTGTATCCCACATCAAATTCTTCAAACAGCAGTTTATTGGAGAACCCACACCAGCTTCTTTTCTCAATGACTACTTAAACTATAGACACTCAGGTGTTATTCGTATGTTGCTGTATAGAAATATAGGCTGCTCCACTGGCATCTCTTCTTTAAGTCCTTCCTTCTTCACCCAAGTCTCTTTTTATTTTCCTGATCAGGTTGGAGTAGGGTGGGAAACAAAATTTATGGGAGGCCATTGTTTTGGACCAGCCTCCTGCACAAGGCCCCAGCAAACCAAACCAAACCAGAATATGGTCACTTGTGCTAAGTGCCATGTAATCAAACTAAACTTTGAAATGGTGGCCAGTTTTCCAAAAAAAAAAAAAAACAGGAGATTTCAGTCAACCTAAGTCCCCTGTGTTTTAACCCTATAAGGAAAGTAGCTTTGACATGAACTATCTGCTTTTTGTTCTCAGTTTTGGCTTTCTTCTGCCCTTTTCTGCCTATGAAGCCAAGCTCCTTTGCTAAGCCCATCAGAACCCTCATTCTATTTTACAGAGTGAGGTGTTACTGGATTCTAGAATCACAAGTAAAAGCTAATTAGATCTCTAAACTAAATTTGTTGTAATTGTGTCTTTTGACTAGGGGCATAATAGCAATCTTGTTGCCAAAACAAATATGTAGCCAGGGAGCAAAATGCCTCTCTACTCTTCTTACATGTACCCCAAATTTTATGAATATTTTTTCTTGGAACACCACACAATTTGGTTTCAAGAAGAAAAAAAGCACCCTTTTTTCCCTATCACAAGGAGGCAGAGGAATCACTTTGATGAACACTCTGTCTTCCCTGGTGCTTTCCTTATAGACAAAGGTGAAGGAGTAGCATGCTGGTTGATTACAGTGTGGGTGAGCAGGGACACCATTTAGGAAGCCCTGCAGGGTGATGTCTGGACACAAGCCTAGGCAGCTTGTTGGAGGCTACTTTTAGAATGAGATAGTGCCTTAGTATCAGTTTTTCTTTTCTTTTTCAGCTGTGGATTCTAATGGACAACCTCAGGGCAACAAGAAAAGATCTATTCAATGTCCTGTTATATTATTAGACTCCCATATTTATTGTATGTCCTCAAGTCTTCTAAATAGTCCCAACCTATATTTTCTTATCATTAAATTTGAAAGAATAATGTATTTTCCTTTCATTGTTTTTTTTAAAGATTAGATAAGTGTAGATAGAAAGGGTTCTTACAGACTTACTGTTTAAGAACATTTGAGAGGTCACTTTTAAATGTTTATTTGGAAAAATACCTGATGTCAGTAGAAATTAAGCCGATACAATGAATGGAATGTCTCATGACTTTTGGGAAATAAATCTCATACAGAATGTAAAGTTTACTACATATTCTGAAATCAAAATAAATTGTATCATTAGTAGGAATGATATACGAATTAATGGATTGGTCATAGAACTATAATTATTCCTTAGTGAAATACATTTCCTTAATTTTATCTTTGGTTATTCCATGTATTTGATTAAAGAACAGATCAGTCTTTGGAATTTTCTTACTTTTTTAAACCTAAAGATTTTCATTACTTTGCATTGTTTTCTTCCCCAAACAGCAGGCTATTTATGTTATACTGAATTGCTCACTCTGGAAATAGGTACTGAGATGATTCATTATGACATATATTTGATACAAAAGTAGGCCTTCTAGGCTATTTGATGACAGTATGTTTCATAATTGGGAGTTAGTTTGAGAGTTGTGAAAATTAAATGTGCTTATTCCTATAAAACACTTAGCAAAGTGCCTGGCATATAGTAAAGATGCTATAAATGCTAGCTATTATGATGATGATTAGAAAGCTTTCTACACAGGCTTTTTACTATTATCATCATGACAAATTAAATTATAATAATAAAATGCTAATAGAAGGAAAGTGGAGTTGGACAATGATAGTTGAAAACTATATTTATCCACATGACTTCTCCATTTTTGAAAGAACATATTTCATGTTATTAAAATAATGTTGAACAGGAGAGATGGAAAATATAGTAGTTCTTCTCCAGAATGCTCTATGGCAACAGTAGTTTCACACATCAAAGGGCATTGATAAACCTTTTTATTTCTATATCATGGCAGTAGTTTCTTGTTTGTTGTTTTTTTTTTTTTAAGCAGGCAAAATTGAGGAAACATAAAAATAGTGGAATGTGCCATAAATGTTTAAAACATAAAATGTATATTTGCCTTTTTTTTACATAGGGCCTATCCTTTGAGTAAATAAAAATAATTTGAGTTCCACATTATCTTTCTTACATGAACTATGTCAAATAATTCATTTTTACAATTTGTTTCTTTAAAGTGAATAAGGGACTTAAAGAAAATAGGCAAGCAATCTGAGTTCAGAACTATTCTAAATGTTAATAAAATTTTCTCTGTATTTGCAGTTCTCAGCCACACCAAATTTAAAAGCAGTGTTTACAGATGCACCTTTAATAATATTTTACAAAGCATTCAAATTAGTCTTCATAGAAAGAACACCTCTCTTTTTACACTCATATTTGATCACTTTAAATAATATTGCCTTAAATTACTTAATACATTAACATTACAATTGGCATAAATAAATTTTGGAACAAATTCAACAGACTCTTGGTAAGCATTGAATTCAAATGGTGGGAAGAGAAGCATGTGAAGGTACTAAGAGTACAGGCAACTAGCAGTGAGTATTTAGCCTGTGCTAGGCTTCAGTTAGAATGCTTATTTATAGAGGAAATAGAAAGCATTTATTATTTTAGCAAGTCAATTGATAGTCTGATAAGGGAAATTCTTTGTATAGTATTCTAATAAGATGAAACTTTAAATTGCTCTGAGATAATTGATCAGCTTAGTGATCATCTCAAGGTAGTATAAATCTATATCAATGAGTTCAGAATTTTAAAATTTATTTTCATTTTTATTGGAATGAAAAAAATAACTAAATCTCTTTGAACAAAAAGTGAGCTCCAAAGAACCACTCATGTATTATTTTCCTCAACCTTTTCTCAAAGATGTCCCCCATGGTAATTTCAAATGAACCTAGAACACAATATCCAGCTATGTATTCAAGTTATAGAATAATTCTCATATGACAAAGAAGTGTTGGTTTTGCCCCTCAGAATGTGCTGCATATTTGGGAGAACCATGGTCCCTGGGCTTCTTCTAAATCCCATGGTCGTATGCATCCTCTCTTGGTGTATTCCTATGCCACTTTTTCTCCTTAATGGTATATGAAGCCATTTCTCATATATTGTGATTCAGGATTTTAGATGTCACTTAATGTCATCAAAAAAGAATTTGCTTTTCTTTTAATCATTCTTTTATCTTTGGGTGATTTTCAAAAAGTCAACATTGAAAGTTCCAATTTTGCTGCACCATTGTAAAGCCAGATTTCCCAGTCAAACCCTTATAGGAACAATAAAACTCAATGAGATTTAAATAAGCATCTAATATCAAATTTATTCCTTCTGTCTACCCAAGTAAATGACTGAAGCAAAAATGTCAATCAATGGAAGTTTATTAAGCCAAAGTAAAGGATGCACCTGGGAAACACGAGAACCACAGATGAGCTGTGGCTGTTTTTTCCCAAGGGTAAGTTGGAACCTTCAGCATTTTAAAAGCATACAGAGTAGTGAGATGTGCACCGTCCAGGGGATGGTCACGCTTGAAGCTCAGACTTGTGGAGGGAGAGGAAGCAAGGGCATTATACACAATAGGCAAGCAATCTGAGTTCAGAACTATTAAAATTTGTACCCCTATAATATGCTGAAATAAAAATAAATAAATAAAAGCATACAGAAGGAAGAAAAAAGGCAGTGGCGATTGTACCCCCGTAATATGTTAAAATAAAAATTTTAAAAAGGCGGGGACTGGAGCGGGGCCGATGAGGCAATGTGGTTACATCCTTGTGAGGCCCAAGAAATCTACATTTTATATAAATAAGGGGAATGCTAGAAGGGAGAAGGGAGAAGGGAGTGAAAGAAGCATCAATTATGTAGATGTCCCTGGGTAGGTAGTACAGTGTCTGATTCTGTGTGTCTTCGGTTTTGTTATCTGTAAAGGTAAGCTTGTAATTTGTTATTGGTGTGGAATCAAACAGGCTTTAGTTTTCGGTGCTAGGCATAATTACAATTTGTCCTTGCTTATGGGAGTTCAGCAAGGAATTTCCTTAATGAATGATCTGTGGGGCCAGTTCTTCACAGGTGCCTGAGGCCTTTACCTTCTCTTTTGCAGGAGGAGTGGGGAGGCAGCCCTGAGATTTTGATTTTCGTTTTACACTTCACAAGCACAAACCTTTCATAATGTCTTTTTTTCTTCCATTCTCTCTTCTCTTTTTCTGAAAAACAAGTTACATGTGTGTTAAATCTCTGCTCATTTTTTTCAATGTTTCCCCTTTTTTATCAGATAAAATAATTTCTACTTATCTATCTTTAAATCTGTTGTCTTTTTTGCCCTGGCATTTCCATTCTGTTATTAAGCCTATTTATCTTTATTTAAGATATTGCATTTTTCTTAAATACTAGATGTTCCCCTTTGTTCATTTTATAGTTTCTGTGTTTCTGCCGAGATTTCATTCATAACAAGCATATTTTCTTTACATCGCTGATGTTAGGTATAAAACTGTTATAAAATCTTAGAGTTTTATAGTTATTACATAGTTATAAAATCTTGAGGTTGGTTTCCATTGTTTTTGTTGTTGTTGTTGTTAGAATTGGTAACTTTTTCCCTGATTCTTCATATTTTGAATTGTACCCTGAAGTTGTAAATCTTATCTTGTGGAGATTCTGAGTTTTATTTTTTTATGTTTTTCTAAAGTGTATTCACTTTTTTAAAACAAGTATTTCACTTGGGTAAACTTATAGCGTGAATGATTCTCCTGTAGTGGCTGGCAGCTCAGATCTCAATTCAGTTCTTTTACCCTAGCTTGGCTTTTTGTAGTCTGTCTCACCCATGTGTTCAGGGGTCAGTCAAAGATTTGGGCAGAGACTATTCTTAGTATTTTGGCATCTCTCCACCTGCTTCTCTCCTTTCTGTGATTTTCTCCTCACTTGTCAGTGGCTGTGGTTGCCCAGAGCTCTTTCTTCTCAATTTTCAAGCCAGTTAGATTTCAATCAGGGTATTATCCATAAGGCCGGCATAGTCTGGGGTCTGCTCTCAGGCTAAATATTACTAAAAGTAAAAGGAATCTCACCTAGTACCTTAACTATACCTTAACTGATTTACAGCTGTCAAATCCACACCAGTTACAATGTGTTTTGATGAGCATAGACAAATCGAAAGGCATTAATGGAGTAAGCAAAAATTTAAATATACATATGTCAACGGAAAAAAAAAGCCAAACTCTGTAAAATAATTTTAAAGAGATTTACTGTGAGCCAAATTTGAGGATCATGACCCGGAGCCACGCTCAAGAAGCCTTGAGCAAGTAGACTCGGTGTTGCTGGATTACAGTTTGGTTTTATACATTTCAGGGAGACAGGAGTTACAGGTAAACTCATAAATCAATATGTGGGAGGCATACATTGATTTAACCTGAAAAAGTGGGCCATCTCGAAGGAGGGGGGTGCTTATAGGTTATGGGTGGGTTTAAAGATTCTTTTGACTTGTAATTGGTTAAAGAAATGAAGCTTTCTCTAAAGGCTTGGAATGTTTTAAGGTAAGGAGCTGTTTAT
>CAUYPO010026390.1:0-24633 GCA_963574435.1 Cheirogaleus major
TTTATGAGTGTTATAATACTAATGAGCATTGAATTTCTTTAATGTTGATATTACAGTATCACAAAGCAAGCAAATCCTCTTATCTTTAGCAGAAATAGGATAATATTACAATTCCCAATCCTCATTAAAAAATCTGTTTTCTTCCTTCAGCATTCTCTTGGTCTTCTTTGACATGATGGGCTGTTAACTAGACAGAAAAAATACTGTTGAGCTGTGCAGCTATTCACAAATTCCACTTCAAACACAAACACAGTGCACCATTGGCAAAAGCTGATTGGCATATTCAACTCCTATAAACTCTCACCAACCAGCCTGGTGTGGTAGTGGCGCCAGTCAGGCAGGAGAAGTTAGAATTAAATCATGAGCATAGCAGCTGTCAATTTAGCCCTTACAGTTTATTAAGGTTCTAACTGGGCTTATCAATCTGGGAGGATTATTTGGTTGAAACTTATTTTATTCTTTGCTATTTTAAATATATTCATTTTAAAAATAAAAATATAAAAGTATAAAAATAAAAATATTTTTAAAAGAACAAAAACATATTAATAAAAATAAAAGGATTTGTTTATAAAATTTGGATCCAGTCAAAAGGCTGCACTTAAGGACCTAGAAGGCCACATGTGGCCTTAAGGCCTTAGGTTCCCCACCCCTGGTCTGGACAAATCTGGTTCAGGGCCAGAATCAAGAGGATGATCTCAAGAGGCTGTAATCTAACTGATGGATTGCAAATAGGACTTTGGAATAATACTAATAACAATTTCTAAGTTTTCACGAAGAACTGTCAGCACTTGCATCTGTTTCCATTCTGATAGGACATTTAGATTATTCTATGATCCAAATTCTCATAAACTCATCCTATATAACTAGGAAGTAGGCAGAAATGTCTTTTGATAAGCCAAATAATACTAAAATTTTTATTTTACTGACATGCATATGCTGATGCTGTTTCTCCGTTTGTTATTACTTTAGAGTTTTCTAATAAGCATCTTTGTGTATTTTTCAAGCCAAAGAACTGAGTTGTTGGTATCCAAAGGTAATCCCTGTCTAGATAGTAACACTTTTGAATTAATGGAGATGCAGTTCTTTCTCCCTGACACTCTTTTTCTTATAGTCCCTTACACCTCCCAATACCAGTGTGGCCGAAGGACGCCTTCCGTTCTGTCCTAATTCAGTCTCCCACACCAGGCTGCGTCTCTTCCGGCACCAGAGTGCATCAGAAGGCGCTATTCCCTCAGGGAACATTTTCTCTTGGCAGGGTCAGCTCACTGTCAGGCTCACTAATTCCTTATGTCCCACAGTGGGCTCCGCTTTTGTCCTTTCAGGAGCTTAGAGAGCTTTGGAGGGCAAAAGGAGTCAGTTCCGGTCCATCACCCCGGTCTTGCTTTATCAGGCCCCGGTAGCGGTTGCTGTCGGTCTGCCGAGCCTGAACAGCGCGCCTCTTCTTTCTTCCCCACTGAGTCTTGTCCAGCTTTTCTGCAAGCGGTTCCTGGAGGACGCACGAGGAAGGGTTTCGATTGTTCGGAGGTGGTCACAACCACCATCAGAGCTGCACCCTCATTGAAGAGGCACCTCTAAGTGATTATAAGGCCAGAGACACCAGAAAGAGGAAGATTCCGGGGTATTCTGAGAGGGCAGCAGAGGTAAATGGGACGACGGGCTGAAAACCTGGCCTCCAGCCGGGAATCCCCAGGGTCGCGCAGGCACAGAGACCCACGGCGTTACGCTCAGCGAGTCCATCCTATTTCATTGCTGGGTGGCTCATTCGTAAGGTATGTGTAGTGGGATGCCCTTCCGGAAATTAAACTTGGGTCACCTTTGACTCCCCTCCCCGACTGTCCCAGAGAAAGAAGTACTAGGATATTATCTTGGTCACTGTTAAGAGGGAAGACGAAGGAGGTGGCCCTTGAGCCTTGGCTCGGCGGGAGGCGCAGAGAGCGCGCAGGTGGGAAGCGCCATCTTCTGGGGAAGGAGTGTAATTACGCTTGTTTTGATTTTGTTGAGGATCCGTGAAGGAAAGACTGACACTAAGGAAATGGGAAGAGCAGGACCAGGGAATACTGAGCAGGGCCTCAAGAACCTCATGTCCGAACAAATTCTGAGAGAGTAATTGGGCTGCAGCCTCTCTAATGCAGATGGGTGCTTTTCGGACTGGAAGACTTGAGAACGAAGATCAGCCACTAAGAAGAAACCGAACACAGGGCTCAGCCAGACGCAGTTGCCATGAAAAAGGGGGGAGGGGCTGTCTGTCTCCTTGGAAGGACCGTCGTGGCCCGGATCTGGAACAGTTAGTTCTCATTAGAGTGACAGCCCAGTCGGTGCTCATCCCGTGAAGGACCATTTTTCAAGACCGCCCCCTTGTGGCACTGAGAAAAATGGCAGGAGTGGACTTAGACTCGGGTGCTTTCTTGGTTGGGTGTGCAAACTGATATGAACTTATTTTTGGAGTCTGAAATTTGGAGATCATTCAGGGGAAAGAGGACCTCCAAATGAAAACACTGGAAGTTCTGTTAATACTGCAAGTGGAAGGTTATGAATTAAGAGAAAAATAACAATGGGCCATATTTGTGTTCAGAGTTCATGGAACTTTTTTTGGATTTTTATCTATTTCTCATTTTTTATTGATACATAGTAGATATACATATTTTCGGGATACATGTGATATTTTGATATATTTATATAACGTGTAAAGATCAAATCAGGATAATTGCTATATTCATCACCTTTAAATATTTATCTTTTCTTTTACAGAAGACATAGAATGCCTCTAATTATTTATCTTTTCTTTTTGCTAGGAACACTCCAATTATTCTCTTCTAGCTATTTTGAAATGTACAATATATTATTGTTAACTAAAGCCACTCCACTGATCTATTGAACTCTGTCTTATTCTTTCAAACTGCATTTGTACCTTATAATCAACCTTTCTTTATCCCCACTTTCCTTTCCCCTTCCCAGCCTCTGGTAAACACCAATCTATGCTCTATCTTCATGAGATCCATTTTTTAAGCTCCCGCATATGAGTGAGAACATGTGATATTTGTATTTCTGTGCTTGGCTTATTTCATTTAACATAAAGACCTTCAGTTTCATCCAGGTTACTGTACCTAACACGACTTCATTCTTTCTTATGGCTGAATATATTCCATCCTGGGCCAGGCAAGGTGGCTCACCTCTGTAATCCCAGCAATTTGGGAGGCCCAGGCTGGAGAATTGCTTGAGGCCAGGAGTTTGAGACCAGCCTGGGCAACATAGCATGATCTCGTCTCTTCAAAAAATTAAAAAATTAGCCAGATGTGGTAGCATGCCTGTAGTTCCAGTTATTTGGGAGGCTGAGGCAAGAGGGTAGCTTGAGCCCAGGAATTTGAGGTTGTGGTGAGCTATGATGAGGCCACTGCACTCCGGCACTCCAGCCTGAGCGATAGAGTGAGACCCCGTCTCAAAAAAAAAATTCCATCGTGTAAACATGACATACTTTCTTTATCTATACATCCCATTGATGGACACTTAGATTGATTTCATATTTTGGTAAATAGTGCTGCAATAAACATGGGAGGGCAGATATCTCTTTGATATATTGATTTCCTTTCTTTTGGATATATACCTCATATATAGTTTTATTTTTAGATTTTTGAGTAATCTCCATACTGTTTTCCATAGTGGCTGTATTAATTTACATTCTGATTAACAGTGTTTGAGGATTCCCTCTTTTCCACATTTTCCTCAGCATCTGTTATTCCCTATCTTTTTTTTTTTTTTTTGAGACAGAGTCTCACTCTGTTGCCCCAGCTAGAGTGCTATGGTGTCAGCCTAGCTCACAGCAACCTCAAATTCCTGGGCTCAAGCGATCCTCCTGCCTCAGCCTCTCAAGTAGCTGGGACTACAGGCATGCGACACCATGTCTGGCTAATTTTTTCTATTTTTGGTAGAGACACGGGGTCTCACTCTTGCTCGGGCTGGTTTCTAACTCCTGAGCTCAAATGATCCTCCCGCCTCAGCCTCCCAGAGTGCTAGGATTACAGGTGTGAGCCACCACGCCCAGCAGAAAATATTCTAAAACAGAAAAAATTATCTGAGTGTGGTGGCATGTGCCTGTAGTCCCAGCTACTCAAAGGCTGAGACAGGAGGATCACTTGAGCCCTGGAGTTTGAGGTTGCTGTGAGCGAGGCTGACACCACGGCACTCTAGCCCAAGAGAACAGAGCAAGACTCGGTCTCAAAAATAAAAAAAATAGGCTGGGTGCGGTGAACTACAACTCTGTTCTTGTAGAGAGGGAGTCAATCTGCTTCCTATGGCTGGAAGCATTCCAGTGTTGCTTTTTCTAGACATGGTGTTTGGTAAGCTTTACTGTAATCAGCTCAGATGATTTTTCAGCTGACCTAGGCCTCTCAAGACACCAGTGTTCAGTCCCACTCATTATGTACTTGGGGGCCAGACCATCACCTATCAGGGAGGAGCCTTTGTGACATCTGAGACTTTGTGATGTCGCTAGTGTCGATTTGGCCTTGACCAGGCTTAGGCCTAGAAAAGTTAAGGTGGTGAATAACAATAAGAGTCACCAGAAAGGCTAAGAAAACAAAAAAACAAAAAAAACTCCACAAGTGTTGATGTTAAGGAGCAATTAGAATGCTTATACTTTGATGATGGGAAGCTAAAATGCTACAGACATTTTAGGAAAATCTTTGCAATTTCTTGCACTTACTCATAAAACTTCTGTGTGAACCAGCATTCTGATCCTAGAGGTTTTTTTTATACAAACTTTAAAAAGTCCAAAAAAGATATGTAACCAGTGTTCACAGTTGCTTGATTTTCACTAGCCAAAAGATTAAAGAAAGTTAAATAACATATTTTACTATAGACATATTATATAGTGGATTAAATTGGGAAATACATGATTAATACAGGACACAATTTTACAAACTCAAAAAAATATGCTTGGATCACATCAAAAATCTGCAGAGGGCACAGGTATGATAGGGTGATAAGGCACCTGCTGAAAGTAAGAACCTTATGTGAAGCTTGTAAACTAAGCCCATCTCCCCCTTCCTTGCTCAGCTTCCAGAATCCTGGCACCCATGCTCATAGGATCCTGCAACATGCTTTTGTGGGTATCTGGAGCTCCCTCCTTCAAAGCCCTCCAGATCCACGAGCATTCTCACCTAATCAATACAGAGAGATGCACTGAAGACACACGGCCACCCAGGCACACAGAGCTCCCCTCAGCTGCTTCCTACCTGGTCATAAATATGTGTGGGCCAGCTACAACCACTTGATGCTTGAGGACGTCCTCCAGCAGGAGAGAAAAAGAACGAAACACATACAAGGAAGCCAGGGACCAAAGGGATAGAGATTTAAAAAATGAGACAATAAGGAAAGCATCAAATACATATCTACTAATGTTTTCAAAGTGATTAGATAAAATATAATTCATGGGCCCTTAAGTTAACATATAGATAAAATGCATTAATGTTTTTGCAAATGCTCACACTTGCACAACCACTAATTTTAGAATATTTTCATCCCCCCCCCCCCCGCCAGACCCCTGTAACATTACTCTATTGGCTCCATTTGACACAGTCCACCCCTCTCTCTTCATTAAATGATTCTATCATTTAGCTGCTAGCTCTCCACATTCTCCTGTAATTTCTTTTCTTTCTGACCTCATTATGATTTGTCTCTCTCTTAATGGTTTGTGTTTTTCTACCAAACCTCTCAGAATCAGTCTTGACCCAGGACTTAGTTCTTAGACCACAGTTTCTCTTCAGTTACACCCTTGCTGACCTCATTCACTACTTTGGCTTTAAATACCATCTACATTGTCATGATTTCTACATTTATTCATTTATTCCAAACCTTTCCATACAGTCATGATTCACACAAACACACAAACACAGCTGTCTCAACATCTCCATGCTGATGTGTAATAACCCAAACCAAACTCTACGCTTCATTCCTGAAACCACTCTCCCTCAGTCTCCTCTCCTTTATGATAGCAACTTTCCTCTAGACACAGGCAGGAGCAAGGCTCACTGCAAAAGGCACCTGAGCCTCTGTCCCTGCAACCCATTTTCATGTTATCCTAAGCTTCCTGGAAACCCCTATGGCTCAGGTAGTCAGAACATTCAGCCCCACAAACTCAAGGGTCCACATATATCCAGGAACATCAAGGAATTAGCAGGATGCCCATCTCTGACCCGCAGATAAAAGCTCCCAACCTCTTTGGTCTCTACTAGAAACTAGAGGTCCTGGAACATCTCAGACACACCACAGAGATATGAACCACAAACTGCCACATGGACCCAAGGCAGAATAGACCTCCTTTTCAAGTAGACCTGGAATAAAATGTCCTTTTCACAAAAGAGATAGGGTACAGAAACCAATGTTCCTTACATCAAGAGTCCTGTAATCCTAGCACTCTGGGAGGCCGAGGCAGGAGGATTGCTTGAGCTCAGGAGTTTGAGACCAGCCTGAGCAAGAGCAAGACCCCATCTCTACTATAAATAGAAAGAAATTAGCTAAACAACTAAAAATAGAAAAAATTAGCCAGGCACAGTGGTGCATGCCTGTAGTCCCAGCTACCCGGGAGACTGAGGCAGGAGGATCACTTGAGCCCAGTAGTTTGAGGTTTCTGTGAGCTAGGCTGATGCCACAGCACTCTAGCCTAGGCAAGAGAGTGAGATTCTGTCTCAAAAAAAAAAAAGGGTCCGTCATACACTTCGCATGTATACACTAATCCCCAGCAAACATGACATAGTGAGCCCTCAGGATTGTGGAACCTACTCATTGGTCCTGTTTTCAAGAATCATCAAGGTATTTTTGACAAGTCTGCAGAATTCATGCATAAGGAAGAATAAACAAGCCATGAAAATACACACACACATACACACACAAACACACACACACACACACTGCCTGATGGCAAACAGGACTTCCCACCAGGGACCTGCAACAAGTGAGTAGAAAATATCCCAAGGGCCTATCATGGCCGTTTCCTTGAGCCTTTCATCAGCCAGCCCAGCCCAGGACAGCAGTGCTTCATCCTAGTTCAGCCCAAGCACCATCACTCTGATATGTAGGAGAAGTCTTTGTCACCTCAACCTCCCCAGCAAGAAAACTTCTTTCTATTTAACACTGAAAGGGGTGGCCCTGAGCAAGGTTCTGGTTGGGATGGGTGGAGTGGGGGATTTCTAAGGAAGTGAGGCCTCTACCCACTACCCAGAGGCCCAGGAAATTGCCATACAAACAACAAAATTCCAAATTACCTGCTGCTATCCCCACAGTGGGCAGATTAGACCTTGTCTTCACTAGACCTTGTCTTCACTAGACCTGTGGAATGTAAGGTTCTTTCTACAAAAGGAAAAATGTAAAGGAACAAACAGACCTTAAAACTAGACTCCATTGCACAGTCTGCATGTGTGCTACTCCAGTGCAAATATGACATGGTGAGATCTCAGACCCCTTGAGCCAGCTCAATGTACCCAGTTTCAATAAATAGTGACCAGTGAAACCACAGAGGAGCTCCCATCCCAAGGGGGACATTCCCATAAGTGTAAGTGTCATAGTGTCAAGAGTACAGATGATGACAGAGTCATAGAGGAGAGTGATGAGGAGGAACTGAATGCAAAGAAGGAGGAGGCTTTGCCTCTTCTCACATGGGACTTTATACTTGGTGGAAGGCTCACTCCCCCAAGGCCATGACCATGGCGAAGACACAGAGAGAATAGAAAACCATGGAAGAGGACAGAATTATGTTTTTTAAGATTGGCAGGTGACCAAAGCATTTGTACCCCCTTGATATTCTGAAATTTATAAAAAAGATTGGCATGGTGCAATGGGTCCATTATTAGCTGAACACCACTCATCCACAGACCTCAACACTATCGCCAGTGGAGAGGAAACTCTTTTAGGAGCAGAGGCCAAGAAATTCTTCATTCGTGAAGCACCCACCAGTACCCCCCCCAAAAAACCTAAAAGGCAATATTGCTCTAGTTGGCAGAAACCACTGGTCCAACAAACCTCAGACAGCATAGATGCCTTAGCCTGGCATGAAAGAGAAGGAGCCATTAATTGGCTCAGTAAATTATTTCTAGTTGGTTGAATATTTGAGAAGCTCTCATTTTGCTTTTGTCAGGCAGGCAGATGAAGTATTTCCTGACTAGTCTTGGCCTTTTCCTTCTCAGGAAGTCTTAATTTTTTCTGCTCCTTAAAAAGTGTTTCTAAGGTCAGTCCTTGCCTGTTTTTTGGACCCCTAAACTCATTCCAGTAGTTTTCAACCTTCACAGGTTCAGACACAGCAGACAAGCCACCAGTAGGGACATCTCTCCTTACCCCACTCAATTTGCAGGTGGGGGCTTTGTCTGGGCAGCACCCCGGCAGGTGTAGGAGCAGGCTCTTCTAGAAGGAAGGACTCAGAAGTTTCCTTTGGAGTACCTGGGCTATAGTTTAAATAAGTGTCCCTGGTCCCTCTGGCATTCTATGAGGTCCTTGGTAATCTGATCGACAGCACATAGTATAAGCTACTACTCAGCTGGGAACGATATCCACATACAATTTACTGGAAGGGAAGCCAAAAGCAGAAACCACTATGGGAATCAGTACCAGGGTAGGAAAAAACTATAATGGATGAATTCCTGAAAACTCAGCCTGAGTTTTAATTGAGAATTAAAACTCCATTGGAATCCAGTCACTGGGGACCCAGCCCTACATTTTTGTGTTTCACCTTCCAGGAGATCTGCAAGGTTCTCACAGTGAATATCAGAGAAAAATCCCCTCAAGCTTCCTGAAGAGGGAAGATAAAATACTCTTTTGTTCTTTTCCTTTTATTTTTTATAAACTTTATTTAAAAAGAGCAGTTTTAGCAGATACAGAGATTTCCCATATACCCCTTCCCCTCACATAAACACAGCCCCCCCACTATCAATGTCCCCGGCAGAGCTATACATTTCTTACAATTGATGAACCTTCATTGACACATCATTACCACCCAAAGTCCACCATTTACATTGGTTTTCTTGGTGTTATACATTCTATGGATTTTGACAAACATATAATGACACGTATCCACCATTACAGCACCTCACAGAGCTGTTTAACTGCCCTAACAATCCTGTTCTCTGCCTTTTCATCCTTCCCTCTCCAACCCCTGGCAACCTTTGGCCCATTTACTGTTTTGACAGTTTCTCCTTTTTCACAGTGTACTATAGTTGCAGTCATACAATATGTAGCCTTTTCATACTGTGTTCCCATAAAAGCCTCCTTGGAAAAGTAGTCTGGAGCAATCAGTGCCTTGTTCCCAACACAAGAAGACACAGGAGACCCTGGGAGAACTGTCTCCCACAATGATGTCTTCTCTGCCACCTGGAATTTGTACAGTACTAATGGCACAAGTAAATATACAGGTGTTGAAAATATGTAAATGTATACAAAGTTTAGTAGGCCTATGGAGTTATAATTCATACACTCTAATTTCAGTATTCCAGAAACACTTCATAGTTAATCCTCACATCTCTATTAGCTTCCACATCTCTTGCTATTGAAACAAAATAACTTTAAAAAATACAAACTAGGAAAATATTCTTTGTGTTTATATCATAAGTAACTTAAAAATAATTGTTGGTGCTAGATTCACTGATAGTTGTATAAAATTCTACCTATTGCCAGTAAATTACAGGAAGAAAATGAAGCTATGTCATAGTTCATCCATCATAATCTGTCATTGCACAGATTCTGAGAGGTTTTGAATCAGGTCCCATACAGAAATAAGGCTTCAGTACTTCAGAAAATTTATCAGTGAAAGAATGGATGTGAGACCTGTCATTCAGATTGTAAAAGGAAATCTCACCCAACTCGTAATCCAGGTAAATGCCAATTCCTCTGGGCTTTTCCTTCAGCAGAAGAGTAACTGGAACACCACCTTGGGCCACATAGTCACCATTCTGCAGCTGAATTGTCCAGCGTGTATTCTGTTCTGACGGGGGCCTCTGTCTCTTCCTGGAAAGGGAGTCTTTACAAACCCCTACGGTCCACGTAGGCTCGTCATCCACTTGGACCTCCCAGTAATGCCGGCCACAATCGAATCCCTCAGAACCCAGGACGACTGGACAAACTGTAAATCTCTCGGGATTCTGGGGAACTCTTCGCTTTTTCCTCACAAATGTCACACATGTTTTATCCTCAGACACAAGCAGATTAGGATGTGCTGTTTCGGGATCCAGAGTAACCTTTTCTCTAAATTTCCGTGTGATTTTCTGAAGAACTGAATACTGTGGAGGAAAACTGTATCCTCCTCTGCTCAGCTGGAGGGAGGAAGAGAGAGCTGGGGGTCTCAGGCTTTCACACCTGTGGAGGACACGCTTGATATTCATCAGCAGTCTCACTTCTGGCATCACACTCTTCTCTGCCACCTCCGTTAGCAGACCTTTCAGGGTGGAAATGTGGTCTGAAAATGCTGTGATGTTTGCACTGAGTTTCTGCTGAATGTCCTCCTCTTTTGCCACTAACCTGGAGAGAGCTGCCTCTTGCACACGTTCTACACACTGGTTCAAGTCCTCAAATTCACAGAATAATTCCTGTGTTTGGTTTTGCAACTTCTCTCGTAGTTCTAATAGTTTTCTGTCCTGGGTGGCTATTAGTTTCTGAACGTCTGCCACTTGCCTCTTCAGGGGCTCGATGTAACTCAGCAGCCTTTTCCTGTGATGAGAGGCAGCCTCCTCTATGGTCCTCACTTGGTGGCCCCGGTGCTCTGGGAGCTGAGTGCACAGGGGACACAGCACCTCCAGGTCCTCCTCACAGAAAACGCTCAGGACCTGGCTGTGTTTCTCACACAAGGGCATCTCTTCCTGCCTCTTTTCATTGCTGCTGGAAGTATGCAGCAGCTTGGCAAGGTCAATCATCTTTCCCAGCTGGGTGTTGCTCTGGAAGTGTCTCCTTTGGCATTGGTGACGACAGACAGGACAAGGGAAAGTGTGCTGTAGATCTGCCCAGGATTGTTGGATACAGGAGTGACAGAAGTTGTGCCCACACTTGATGGTGACCGGGTCTCTCAGGTAATCCAGACACACGGGGCACATGGCTTCTTCCCGGAGCCCTGCCAGGGCTGCTGCCAGCGCCATTGGGCTGTGAGTGAAGGTCAGGACTGACGTGGGCTTTCCTCAGTTGTTGGCACTCGTTGGTACCCCCCTGAGAGGCAGATACGCGCTCAGAGCTCACTGTCCTTCCTGTTCTGAATGAATCCTTGTCAATCACAGGCAGCCCTTGACGTCCTATGAGGCCACTGGCCTCAGCTGCCAAGGCAGATGCCCAGAGGGGTTCTGCCACCACCTGCAGCTGGTCAGCTGGGCAGCCAAGCTCAGCAGTTCTGTCGGTCAGTAAGCAGACTCTCAAGTGTCTGCTATTTCCTGGAGATAAGAAAAATATTCCTTCATTTAATAAAGATTACCATCCTCCTGTGCCTTGCTCACTGCCACATGTGAGGCAACCATTGATTCTTCTCTCTACCCCCAGCAATCCACCCATGCCCTAGTCAGCCACACGGGGTGCGCGATTCTGTGCAAAGTGTGTGGGGTTTGGGACTAGATCCCCTGTGCCTGGGTTACATTCCAGCCTTAGTCACATACTATATGGGTGATCTGGGGAAAGTTACTTAACATACTGCACTCTAGGAGAGTCAAGTACACAAGGACAAATATCCCAACTTCAATCATTGTGATCTTGTGAGAAATCTAAAAGAGCGCCTGTCACTTTTAGGATTAAACATGATATTGCTGATAGCACTGGGTTCATAATATACCAATGTTTACTTGTTCATCTAGAGTGCATCCAGAGTGCATCTAGAGATCATCATAGCTCACTGCAACCTCAAACTTCTGGACTCAAGTGATCCTCCTGCCTCATCCTCCAGTAGCTGGGATTATAGGCGCATGTCACCATAACTGGCTAATTATTCTATTTTTTGTTGAGATGGGGTCTCGCTCTTGCTCAGACTAGTCTCAAACTCCTGACCTCAAGTGATCCTCCTGCCTTGGCCCCCCCCCCAGAGTGCTAGGATTACAGGCATTAGCCACCTCAACCAGCTCACCTAAGCGCCTTAACTGCTGCATATACCAATTGTGGACTGAGGGAAAAATTACAAAATTCCCCATGACAGAAAGAACACTGTGATAGCTGGAAGTGCTCAATAAAATTGTTACAAAATATATGAAGCCAATAGCAAAGATACTACAAGGCACAAGAGGTGTGCTCAAGCACTTTCTTGAGGCAACCAGCTTAAACCAGCCCTCAAGGTAGGGTGTGGTGGCTCACACCTATAATCCTAGACTCTGGGAGGCTGAAGCAGGCAGATCGCTAAAGGTCAGGAGTTCGAAACCAGCCTGAGCAAGAGCAAGAGCAAGAGCAAGATCCTGTCTCTACTAAAAATAGAAAGAAATTAATTGGCCAACTAAAAAACATATACAGGAAAAAAAAAATTAGCCGGGCATGGTGGCGCATGCCTGTAGTCCCAGCTACTCAGAAGGCTGAGGCAGTAGGATTGCTTGAGCCCAGGAGTTTGAGGTTGCTGAGAGCCATGGCACTCTAGCCCGGGCAACAGAGTGAGACCCTGTCTAAATAAAGAAAACCAGCCCTCAGTGCTTTAGAATGCTTTAACAGTCCTATAGTATGCGTTAGCTAATTAAAATTCTATAAACACTGCCTCCTGGAGAATTATAATATCATTCATTTAACATGGGTTGTTTGAAGGCACACAATGATTGTACTGAGCATGCCTAGTTTGTTTCAGTGTAAACATGTGATGACACAGAGAAGGAGCTTTGTGTCACTCACTGGGAAGGGTTTTAAGGCAACACCGTGGGTAGGCAGAGCAGATCTTAATCTCTGGAAAATCCCTGTGCTGCCCAGGAAAGGGTCCTGTGTAGGTAACCTCATCTCACTCACACGATGGACTTCTCTTAGTCATTCTTTGGTCTGTCTGCTCCATCTCAGTTTGGAGGGCACTTTTGCTATACGGTTCCCAGATTTTCCTGAAACATGGACACAGGTGACTGGAAGTTTGACCAGATTTAATTTACTCTGAGGACCCTGTCAAGTAGGAAAATTATGATTTTTCACATGATGTACAGAATGAAATTAGGGATCAGGATTTCAATGTGAGATGAAGCTTGGAATCACACACACACAAAAACTCATCTTTGAAGTCATCAATGAACTACCATCTAGTAAAGGATTTGTAGGGAAAAGATCTTGAGAAGGACTGGAGCAGTTACTGATTCTGAAATGGAAGCCAAGAGGCTCAATGGAGCTTTCAGCTGATTCTCAGGATTGAAAGAAATTCACCACAGAGAGCATGTGTCATGGTTAAACCCTCAATGTTCAAATTAGGATCAGTGAACAGCTATACAACAGAGCAAAGAATCAAATGGTGTCAGCCTTATAGGGTCTGTTGATTTAATTATCTCAAACTCTTGGAGGAATAAGAAATTCTGTGTTTAACTGGTAAAGGCCATAAATTGAAATTCAAAGTGTTAAAATATAAAGAGTACTGGTGATAAATGATGTCACTGAAATGTTCATAAATAACTGCTGAAAATGTAAGTCCTAGAAACAAATGGACAATTAGGAAAACAAAGCAGATGATTTGTAATAATCCAGACACATGAGAGTGGAGAACAGGACAGACTGTTCTTTGTGCCTGGTTTGACTGGCAAAATTACAGAGGTTGCATACCCAGGGCGGTGGGGCAGGAAGGAGAGGAAGCCTGGTGGGGTGAGAGCAGGGACCCTGAACCAGGCTACCTGGGCCATAATCCTGGTTCCTCCATTTGTGGCAATGACACCTTTGACTATGGCCAGTCAGAAACGATTTATTGGAGAAGGAAGATGTTCCTAGCAGTAGGCATGGTCCATGGAAGGTACCCTAACCCAGACTGTCCACACTCAGGATCCTCTGGTCACAGAACCCACCTTTGGTCGTCACCACTACCACTTTCCCCTAAGCTACCAACTTGTCCCTCAGAATGACTGCACTTGCCCCCACTGCCACCCTTGTGAGTACCCACTGGGGCCTCTAGGCAAGGATCTCATCATGCCCCTCTCCCACAGGCCTGCCACCCCCATCAGAGCACCAGTCCTTCCCTCACCCCAGCATCTCCCAGCACCCAGCTCTCTGTGGCTCTCCAGCTCCCTTCCCATTCTCTAGCAGGCTGGGCTTCCTCTACCCTAGCACCTTTGCACCAGCTGATCCCTGGCAAGCTCTCAGCTCATTAGTCATTGCCTCCCAATTCAAGCACCCCCCACCCATTGCCAGTACCAATAACACTGTCACCAAGCAGTAAGGACAGTATCATGGATTCTCCTTTTAAGGCTAGTGACTACTGCAAATTTATACATGTTTGGAGATTTGCATTCCCCAGTAATTGTGACCTCCATGTGGTCCCTGCCCTTAAGGTTCCCCAAGAACATAATGAACAGCATATGTTTACAAGAACTGGATCCCGAGTTTGGGTTCCCTGGGGAGGCGTGAGCTCCCCAGCACAGAGCAGGCACTCAGGAGGCCTCGGCTCTCTGTCTGTCGCTCGGCTCTCCGTCCTCTCGCTCCCTCGGGTCCGCATCCCCACCTACCTGGAGCAGACAGTTCTGAAAGGGTCTGGCAAGATCTTGCAGGCGAGTCTAAGAGAGTGCCCTCCAAGCCACTCCAGCACTAGACTGGTGGGCAGTGGGGCTTCCGTGGCATTTATACAGTCCTAAGAGGGTAGAGCTACCAGGGCCCCACACACCCAGGACTGCAGCTCCGCCCAGAGAAGGGTGGAAGGGCCAGGCTGTTGGTGCCAGAGCTCAGAGATCCTGATTGGCAGGAGGGAATCTCCTGTGATTAAATCAGGCGGGTGGGCCCAGAGCCATACACATGATCTAATTAAAACCTTCGGTATCCTCCCTTGATCCTCCCAAAACACTTTAATCCCATCTTTGCAGATGAGGAAACTGAATCACAGGAAGGCTCAGTGAGGTCTCTCCAGATCTGGTCCGTGTGCGGCTCTGGAGCCCACCAGCTCAACCAGGGTGCAGTTTCCGGCACTGTGCAGGAAGAGGATCGGGAGACTTTACCCATCCCTTGCAGAGGTCTGTGTTGGGACCATCTCCTGCTCCCTGCCCCCCTCAACAAGCTGAGCCTGTTCCAGTGACTGTGGAATTCCCTGCCAGCAGGGGGTGGTTTATACAGACAACTCTGGGCCTGCCTGACACCCAGCAAGAGAAACAGAGAAAAGTCCCAAGCCAAGGAGACAGTTGTGCAGCTGTTAATGGTTCATGCTTCCTGAATCATTGTCTCCAAGAAATGAAGCTTCTCGGCATAGGAACCCTTGGGAGGAACCGGGCCATTAGGACACCTGTTTTCAGATGAAGCAAGAGCCCAGGGCCAGAAGGCAACAGCGGTTGGTATAGTGTCCTGGGCTCTGAGCATCTGCTGACTCCTTGTCCTGTTTGTGCCCCACGGGGTTGGTGCAGCAGCCATTAAAATGACCCCACTCTTTCCAGTCCTCAGCCTCTCCCCATCCTGAGGCAGGAGCCAAGTCCCATTGAGTCCAATTTACCACAGTGCTGTCTCCACCAGCCTGCACTGTGTGGCCTCTTCACTGATTCGCTCCTCTTCTCTCTGCCTCATGCCTTTCCACTCCCTGTATGATATCTTTTTCCAAATTGCAATTTTGACCATGCTCCTTAAAACACTGGAACACTGTTTTGGAACTGGAACACTTAGAAAGAAACAAACTCTTTACCATGTCCCCAAAGAGCCTGAACAGTCTGTTCTCCCCACTCTAGTCTCAGTCTCATCCTTCACCTCCACACTCACACTCAGCACAGGCAGTTCTTGTGTCACAGGACCTTTGCACAGACAGCTTTTGTCCATGCCCCATACACATTGTTTCTTCCTCTGTTCCACCCACTCTTTCTTCTTCTTTTTCTTTATTTTTAAATTTTTTTTTTAATTTCAGCATATTACAGGGGTAAAAATGTTTAAGTTACATATATTGCTTTTGCCCCTCCGAGTAAGAACTTCAAGTGTGTCTATCTCCCAGATGGTATACACCGCACCCGTTAGGTGTCAATATACCCACACTCTTTCTTCAGATCCCAGCCCAATGTGATGTTCTCTAGGAAGCATTTACTGAGCCCTGACATTCTACAAAGTGTTACAATTTTTTTTGGAACGTTGTTCATTAGGTGCATTGGAATTCACAATTCATTACTAAAATTTCACATAGATCCTTGTAAAAATCAAATATTTCATACTATGCTACAAATCTATAAAAAAGATTTTCCTTATAAAATATAAATTCATGAATATTAAGTGGGTATTTATTTATTTTTATTTTATTTTATATTATTTTTTCAGGATATTATGGGAGTACAAACATTTTGGTTACATGTAATGCATTTGCCCCACCTAAGCCAGGGTTACAAGCATGTCCCTCCCCTATACAGTATGTTCTGCTTTCATTAGTTGTGGGTTTATGCCCCCACCCCCCACACACACCTGATCAGCACCCAGTGAGTATTACTACCGTGTGAACACCTTATTGTTGGTCGGTTAGTATCCATTTGATGGCGAGTGCATGTGGTGCATGTTTTTCCATTCTTGTGATACCTCACTTCGAAGGATGGGCTCAATCTCTATCCAGTATGATATAAGAGGTGCTAGATCACCAT
Source organism: Cheirogaleus major (assembly GCA_963574435.1). Lineage (NCBI taxonomy): Eukaryota > Metazoa > Chordata > Mammalia > Primates > Cheirogaleidae > Cheirogaleus > Cheirogaleus major. The sequence goes on from CAUYPO010026390.1 coordinate 16,695, forward strand.
TGTTTTTTGTGACTGAGAAGTCCATGGTATACACATACCACATTTTATTAATTCATTCATGTATTGATGGGCACTTGGGTTGTTTCTACATCTTTGTAATTGTGAATTGTGCTCCTATAAACATTCTAGTGCAGATGTCTTTTTATAGAATGTCTCTTGTTCTTTTGGGTAGATACCTAGTAGTGGAATTGCTGGATCAAATGGTAGTTCAATTTTTAGTCCTTTGAGGTATCTCCATACTACTTTCCATAGAGGTTGCACTAGTTTGCAGTCCCACTTAGCAGTGTGTAAGTGTTCCTATCTCTCTGCATCCACTCCAGCATTTGTTGTTTTGGGACTTTTTGAAAAAAGCCATTCTCACTAGATTTACGTGATATCGCTTTGTGGTTTTGTTTTGCATTACCCTGAAGTTTCGAGTTGTTTAACATTTTTTTTTTTTTTTTTGAGACAGAGTCTCACTCCATTGCCCGGGATAGAGTGCCATGGCATCAGCCTAGCTCACAGCAACCTCAAACTCCTGGGCTCAAGCGATCCTACAGCCTCGGCCTCCTGAGTAGCTGGGACTGCAGGCATGTGCCACCATGCCTAGCTAATTTTTTCTATATACTTTTAGTTGGTCAATTAATTTCTTTCTATTTTTAGTAGAGACGGGGTCTCGCTCTTGCTCAGGCTGATTTCGAACTCCTGACCTTGAGCGATCCGCCCGCCTGGGCCTCCCAGAGTGCTAGGATTATAGGCGTGAGCCACCACGCCTGGCTGAACAATTTTGTTATGTTTGCTGGCCATTATTATGTCTTGTTTTGTAAAGTTTCTGTTCATGTTCTTTGCTCACTTTTTAATGGGGTTGTTTGATTTTTTTCTTGTTGATTTTCCTAAATTCTATATAGATTGTAGTAATATTTACAGCAACACAACTCGCAATTGCAAAGATGTGGAAATATCCAAGTGTCCATCAATACATGAGTGGATTAATAAAATGTGGTATATGTACGGAGTACTACTCAACCATAAAATACAATGGTGAATTAGTACCTCTTGCATTATCCTGGATGGAGCTTGAGCCCATCCTTCGAAGTGAGGTATCACAAGAACAGAAAAACAAGCACCATGTGTACTCACTATCAAATTGGTACTAACTGATCAACACTTAGGTGCACACATGGAGGTAATATTCATTGGGTGTCAGGCAGCTGGGCGGGGATTGGAGGGGATGGGTAAATTCACAACTAATGGGTGGAGAGCTCACTGTCTGTGGGATGGTCATGCTTGTAGCTCTGGCTTGGGTCGTGCAAAGGCAGTATTTGTAACCAAAATGTTTGTACCAAAATGTTTAAAAATAAAAAGAAAAGAATCCTGAGGGAAGTCTGCTTGGAATTAACCACTTCAGTGTGCCACAGGGGTGCTTTATGTTTCTGCCTATAACCCTGATGATCAGGATCTTTGTTGTGACAAAGATATAGAAAGCAACAACAGCAGCAGTAAAGACATTGGAAAGATCCTAGGTAGCCATCTGTTTTTAGGACTGTGGACCTCAATTGCTATTATTTGAATGTTTGTCTCCCCAAAAGTCATGCTTTGTAAAATATCACCAAAGCAACAGTGTTGAGAGCTGAGGCCTAACAGAAGGTGTTTAATTCATGAGGAAGGAGCTCTACTGAAAGGATTAATGCCAAAATCCAAAGGGCTTTGAGGAGTGACTATTGCCCCTCCTGCTCCTCCGACACATGAGGAAATGTGTTCCTCTCTCTAGAGGATACAGCATTGAAGATGCCATCTTGGAGACTAGGCCCTTACCAGAAAACAAAAATGCTGGTGCCTCAATCTTGGACTCTTAACACCTGCAACATTGAAAAATAAATTTCTTGTCTTTATTAAGTACCTAGTCTCAAGTATTCTGTCATAGTAACATAAAGGGCCTAAGACATCAATAATTTGTATCTACAACTAATGCTAAATCTTACAATAGTGACTATTCTTGCCTCCAAAAAGGTGACCACCAAATGGGCCCATATATGACATAACATAGAATGTTTCCCTTGAGTGCTCTATGGAACAGGGGCCAATGTGTGGTTGAGACACATCTCCGAATGGTCACAGGTTAGAGATCTTGACATGAACCTACATTAGTCACAAATTATGCTGAATTCTAAAATAGAGAGATAGGTCTGGATGAAGCACATGACCCACAGACACATTAAGAGAGAACTGATTCCTTGCTTCTGTCCCTAAATACCAATAATCATCAAAACTTCTGACTTAGCTCAGTTGCATATCTAACAGAGCCTGCGCAAAATTTAGCAAATGCAGCACAAAACAGCAGAACTGGAAGTGCCACTTGTCATGGGGCAGCAGAGCCAACTGGCAAACCAAAGCAAGAAAAGAAGCCCCCTCATAGTGGAAGCCAACATCTCAATAATCCTTCTCCCAACACCAATTGATGGGAATAGACCTTCAACCACAACTTGGTTTACTGTTAAGATTGACAATACAACACACATACCAAGAAGGTATGGAAAAGATCAGTAATTGCATAACTAGCTTTGTGGGGAAAGCAGGGTACCTACAGAGTAGGTACACAAAGTGACTTAATAGAGGAGGGAAAGGAGACTAGACTGGGCTTGTTGTGGTGGTGCAAGGATGGGGCTACTGGGAGGGTTCCTCCTCTACCAAGGCCCGGCTTGGTTTGGACCTCCCACCTATAACAAAGGAGAGAGCGGCTGGGCTTCCTCATCAGTTTTGCCACTGGTGGGTCATAAGAAAGAAGGGTGAGTCCCTCAAAATACCAGTCAATCAAACATAAAAAATGGAACCAGAATCTTTATTACAAGTCACCTCCAAGAACACAAGATGAAAAGATAACCACGTACAAAGAGGTCCTCTAAGTAGTTTATTACTGGTCTGTGACAATATTGATTGTAAGAGATTTTGAAGACTGTCCAATAGAGAAATAAGGCATAAGCTTTTCTGTGAACTTATTAGTGAGAGTATACAAGTATGATCTGTTATTCAGATTATAAAATGAAACCTCTCCCAATTCATAGTCCAGAAAAATGCCAATTCGCATGACATGTACTGTGTCCCTTGTACTGCACATGCTATTGAAATACTGAATTTGCCAGCATCCCTTCTGTGGAGATGGCACTGTAAGAGCATCTCTGGGAAAAGATTCCTTGCACACACCCAAGGACCATGTCCCTGTGCCTTTTACTTCCACTTGCCAGAAGTGTCTCCCAGCATCAAATTGCTCATGACTCCGCACGGCTGCGTAGACATGAAAGATCTGAGGATTATCAATAGTGTAGGGGTTCATCTTCCTAAATATCACACTTTTTCCATCTTTTGAGACAATCAGATTAGGATGGGCAGTTTCTGGATCTAGTGTCAAATCTACCTGAAATGTGCTGATCATTTTTTGCAGGCCAAAATAATGTGGAGGAAGACTCAAATTCTCCTTCTTTAATTCATATGAAAGAACTGCTGGGGTTTTCAGATTCTCATACATGTTGTGGATATTCTTGATACCTGTCAGTAAATCCAGGTCTGTCTGAAAACATTTATCTCTTACTTCATATAACAGATTTTTCAGTGTCGATATGTGGTCTGAAATTTGGCTTCGGTTTTCAATTAGTTTTTCTTCAACATCCTTCTCTTCAGTGCATAGCCTGTTATGAATTGCAGTTCGCTCCTTTTTCAAGAAATGCTTAAGTTCTTCAAATTCAGACTGCAATTCCCTACTCCAATGTTCTATCTTCCACCTCATGTCAAAAGTTTTTAAAACTGGAATTTCACACTGCCTTTTTACATCTTCAATTTGTTTCTTTAGTGGTTCAAGATAACTTTTGAGCTTCTTCCTGTGAGTAGCTGCAGCTTGCTCAATGGGTGTCAGGGGGTGACCCTGGTGGTCACAGGAGACCCTGCACTGGGGACACAACAGCTCCAGATCCTTCTCACAGAACAAGGTCAGTACCTGACTGTGCTTCTCACACAGGGTCTCCTCTTCCTGTCGTTTTCTCTTACTCCTCCTGGGGATGGGAAGCTGCTTAACAACATCAGTTATGTGGCACAATTGGATGTTCTTCTGGAGGGTCTTGTCAGGGCAGTGGTAGAGGCAGACAGGACAGGGGAAGACATCCTGTAGGTCTTCCCAGCACTGGTGGATGCAGGAGCAACAGAAGTTGTGCCCACAGTCAGTGGTCACTGGGTCTCTCAGGTAATCCAGGCAGATGGAGCAGCTGGCCTCTGCTTGGAGCTCAGCCAGGGAGGCTGCAAAGACCATTGTGTAGGGAGGGATCTGTCTGAGGAGACTTTCTTCAGGAGCTGTAATTGGAAGCTGCTGATTCCTCACCACTCTAGTTCCTCAAAGCAACCTGAGGGCTTTCCTGGGTCCCAGGAAACTAACCCCACAAGCGTGTATCTGCTTCTTTCCCTTCAGCTCTAGAAGCAGCTGCCAGAAGCTGCTGGGGTCCCCAGGCATCTACTGATGATGCCTTGGCACTGGATCCACCTCAACTTCAAGCTTGGCTATTTAGTTGTCTTCATTATGAAGAGCCACAGTTTCTGGAAGCAATGGAAATAAATAGCCATGTAAAACATTCCACACTGTGGGACATTCACCAGGACATTAAATTAGCTTTCATCTACATAAAAAAAAAAAAGAGAAGAGAATAATATATATTAAAGCAATGAAGAACATGTACATGAATCAAAATAGTTAACTTTTTCCTGATTTAAACACAATTATTTTTTACATTAAAAAAGTCAATGGAGACAGAGGAAATCTCATAATAAAAATTAATTATCATGTCTGAAAATGATTTTAACTTGCTTATGAATAAGAGACTCTGGATATCTGACATTCATAGTGCAGTATGTATCCATAAAATTGTATTTAGTCTAGGGTTTGCCTCAACAGTTTTGGGAGTACAGGGATTGGGACATAAATTTGCGGATATGTACATAGTATTTATGGTACTAATTTTGCTACTATTTTACGTACCTCATACGTTCTCTAAGGAAAAACATTATTTAGAAGGCTAACCATTACTATCAAAGTGTAGCTGTTCCCAAGCCAAGACAGCTTCATCTCTTATCGTCTTCTTAGAACCTCATCTTTCACTTTCCTACATTTTAAAGCTCTAAAATCCCTTGGGTCTCTTAGTCTCTTCCTCTTCATAATTGACACAAATCTGCTCCCATTCTCCTCCCACTCTAATCCCATCTCTCTGCCAGTCCTGATTCCTCTAAGGCCACAGAAATCTCCCAAATTGAGGTGAATTAAATCTGTGGCAAGAGCAAGGCCAGGCATTAGGGTTTGGTGTTCTAATGGCATGGGTCACTGTCCACAGCCACAGCTGGACCTTCCCCTCCCTCCCAACTACTGCAGCCTCTTCTGAACTCCCTGCATCCCCCAGCCTGCCGTTCAGGTTACCACAACATGAATCTAACCAGCACGTCCTCAGAGTAGCCTCCCACACCACCCTGGTTAGGTCAGTTTCCCCACTGTCGTCCTCATGGACTGTGGGGAGGCGCCCTGGCAGGGTTACCCCACACCCGGCCCGCCCAAGGCTCCTGCCCTTTCCTGGGTCCCAGCTCACCTGCTCTTGTGCTCCCAGCGGCACCCTGAGGCCAACTCTCCTTCCACTTGTTCCAGGCTCCGAAGGGGGTCAGGAGGAACCCTCATGTCCCATGTCAGTGGTGGTGGTTCCCTCTGCACCAACACGGACTAATGACTCCTCCTTGGTCCAGCCAGAACGACCAGAACGCAACAGCACGACCAGACCACTCACTTGCGGCTTCTGCGTCGGGCTCCTTCACACCTTATAAACCCGTGGAGCGTCTCCTTTCTGTCATCCTATTGGACAGATTCCTGACGGATCCAATCAACGCCAGCCAATGAGGACGGCTCCCGAGGACATTTCCCGTCGTCCTCTCTGATTGCATCTTCTGCCTGGAGGTGTGAGGGGGTGTGAGGGGCAGGGCCGGAAGGTTTGATCCCTGGTCTTTGTGTCTAATCACTTCCCCACTGACGCTCCTCTAACTTAATCAGTGGCTGGTTTTGGAGATGGTTGAGTATTCTCATCTTGCCTTTGTCAGGCCGACAGATGCAGGATTTGCTGACTAGTCTTGGCTGTAGCTTCTCAGGCAGTATTCTCTAGACTGACAAGATAAACCACAACCAGTCACTTTGGAGACCTGGGCAGTCTATTACATATCTCTAAGAAATGTAGCTCCTGCTCAAGACATCATACATGGTTGTGCAGGTGGTTTACTCATATAAATGTTTTCTTATATATGCATAGACTATTTAGGAATGTTCAACAAGAAGCCTTTAAGAGCAATTAACTCCAGAAAGGCAAATAGAGGATAGACAGTCACTGTGCAACCATTCTGCCATGGAAGGGTGTCTCTCCTATACAGCAAATCAATTTACTCCTTGAAACCTTTTACGCAGATTCTTAAAGAGATTTGTAGATATGGCTTTGTTTAATGACAGAATCCCTAATAGGTTTCATGTGCTAGCTTAGCAACACTGGAAAACTTATCTCCTTGAATATTGGTTTCATGTATAACATGGACAATAACATTTAACTAAGAATGCAAGTAAAGTGTTTCTTAAACATTCAGAGATTTGTTAATATTACTATAAATATTTTTGTTACATGACCATTGGGAAAATGCTTTACAATACATAAATTACACACAAAGAAAATTAAATCATCCATACTTTCATCATCCAAAGCTATTTTTGTGTCTGTATGTGTGTGATTAGCATAGTTTATATACAGTTCTTTAAACTGCCTCTTAAAAAAAACACACATGCACAAAAATGGGTACTTTTACATATTAGAGTCTTTCTTTGCCCAAATGTTCATGTCCCTTTATTATAACAACAATACACACTGGTTTAAAAATATTTTTTTTTTAATTGAGAACTGTGTAAAGTAGAAAGAATCCCACTTCCACTCTCTAGGGTAACCACAGTTAATTACTTGATACATACTTTTTCATAATAGCATATTGAAAACAACACATAGTAAATACATATATATATATATAAAATAGGGGTATATAATTTGCATTTATGTCAAATGCCAATTGGGTGAATGTTATGGCTAATATTTGGCTGGAGTTGAGAACAAAGCCAAATATCAATATAATGGAATGAACTTCTGTGATGCAAGAATAAATCTGAAATTTTAACATAAAAATTATAAATAAAATCTTATTTTTTACAAAAATAGTAATTAGATTTTACAAGAATGACATACTACTGCAGGAACAATACTTAGTCATACTGTTATCTATTCCTTCAGTGGTCACTCTATCATTTATAATCTACAAAAGAAGCTGCTCACTCTCACCTCAGATTGGTGGAGAAGCAAAATTTCCTGCATTTCATTTTATTGGGATTAGCTAGTGTCCAAACAGAAAAACACATTGAAACTTGGCAATTTAGAGAAAGTTTAATGAAGGGACTATTTGCAAAAGCGTAAGTAGACTTTAAGGAAACCCACCAAGGATCTAAGGGTCTCACTGAGGCTCTGTTCTCATAAAGGACATTATCTAGCCCCATACACACTGTATTATTAGTGATTAAAACCACAGTTGTGGTTGGGCGTGGTGGCTCACGCCTGTAATTCTAGCACTCTGGGAGGCCAAGGTGGGCGGATGGCACAAGGTCAGGAGTTCAAAACCAGCCTGAGCAAGAGCGAGACCCCATCTCTACTAAAAATAGAAATAAATTAATTGGCCAACTAAAAATATATTAAAAAAATTAGCCGGGCATGGTGGTGCATGCCTGTAGTCCCAGCTACTTGGGAGGCTGAGGCAGAAGGATTGCTTGAGCCCAGGAGTTTGAGGTTGCTGTGAGCTAGGCTGATGCCACGGCACTCACTCTGGCCTGGGCAACAAAGTGAGACTCTGTCTCAAAAAAAAAAAA
>CAUYPO010026391.1:0-17139 GCA_963574435.1 Cheirogaleus major
CTGTAGTCCCAGCTACTCGGGAGGCTGAGGCAGAAGGATTGCCTGAGCCCAGGAGTTTGAGGTTGCTGTGAGCTAGGCTGATGCCACGGCACTCTAGCCAGGGCAAGAGAGTAAGACTCTGTCTCAAAAAAAAAAAAAAAATTGAATAATTATAGGTCCTTGAATCTCTAAAGTTGAAAAATATTCCCCTGCTTTCCATCCACAATCTCTTACACGTCCATTTTCCAAAGAATAAAAAGGATAATTGCACATAAAAGAGTGTTACTAAAATATCACTATAGTTAAGTTTTTAAAATTTATCTTGAACAATAACATTTAATGAGCAGAGGCAATGTTCCTTCATTACGACTGCCAGTCACAAATGAAACAAGAAAAACCAAGAAAACAGAAAAGAAAAATATTATTTTCAACTTAAATTATCAATTTCTGCTAGTTGTTCATAATCAACAAATTATAAATTTAAACTCAACTTGGAGAAATATCTCCTTTAAGAAGTTAATGGTGAGCTTATGCCTTGTCTATATATACTCTCTCAGAGAGTGGAAATGTGAAATGCTCTGACTTTAAATTTTATAAACATTGTATACAGTGTACCTAAGGAATTCTTCCCATTGGCTTTTAAGAAACCTGATTTTCTATTTCCTTTTTGTACCTCATCGTCCTAGCGTGATAATACTAAATGCAGTATGAGTTCTTCCATAGTAGTTTTTGAACAGGACACCTTTATTTGTAAAAAGGTAGGTCCAAGCAAACTCAGCCTTCATTCGGAGTCTTCCGCTCCCCCTTCTGTATGTCTTCATCCCCAGCAGGAGCCCCCAAAACCTTTACCACTATCTCAGTGTCTGTCACTGTTACCTTCTGCAGTGAAATTCTCCACTTCCAGCTTTATTGAAGTATAAATGGCAAATAAAAATTGTGTGTATTTACAATATACAATGTGATGTTTTGAGATATATATACACACTGTGAAACGATTACTACAATCAAGCTAATTTACATACTCATCACCTCTCAGAGTTATCCTTATTTGTGTATGTGCATGTGTGTGTATGGTAAGAACATTGGGGCTACTCTTTTAGCAATTATCAAGTGTACAATGCATTACTATTATATTAACTATAGTCGCCTTGCTTTAAAACAGATCTCCAGAATTTATTTCTCCTGCCTAGTTGAAATTTTTGACCCTTTGATCAACATCTATCTCCCCATTCCCCTACCCCAACCCCAGCCCCAGCCCCAGCCCCTGGCAACCACCATTCATTCTCTGCTTCTATGAGGTTGGTATTTTTAGATCCCACATACATGTGAGATCATGTAGTATTTGTCTTCTGTGTTTGGCTTATTCCACTTAGCATAATGTCGCAGGTTCATCTATGTTGTCATATATGACAGTATTTTTTTCTTTTTTAAAGGCCGAATAATACTCCATTCCAATACAGACATGCGCGTGTATGCGCGTGCACACAGATACACACAACATGCATTTTCTTTATCCATTCATCTGTTGATGGACACAGTTTGGCTCCATAAATAACTATTGTGAATAATGCTGCATGAAAGTGTGGGTATCGCTTCAGGATAATGATTTCCTTTCCTTTGGATATATACCCAGAAGTGGGATTTGGGATCATATGGTAGTTCTATTTCTAAGTTTCTGAGACATCTCCATACTGTTTTCCATAATGCTGTACTAATTTACATTCCCATCAACAGTATATGAGAGTTCTCTTTTCTTCATGTCCTCCTTGACACTTAACTATTGTGTTTTTGATAAAACTCATTCTAACAGGTGTAAGGTGATGTCTCACTGAGGTTTAATTTGCATTCCCCTGATAATTAGTGATGCTGAGCATTTTCAAATATACCTGTTGACAATTTGTATGTCTTCTTTTGAGAAATGTGTATTCAGGTCCACTGCCCATTTTTAAATTGACTGTTTCCTTGCTATTGAATTGTTTGAGTTCCTTACATATTTTGGATGTTAACTCCTTATCAGATATATGGTTTGCAAATATTTTGTCCTATTCTTTAGGTTGTATCTTCACTCTGTTGATTGTTTCTTTTGTTGTACTGAAAGTTTTTAGTTTGATGCAAATCTATTATTGCTTTTTTTACCTGTGCATTGGGGTCATAGCTAAAAAATTATTGGTTAGATCAATGTCAAACTTTTCCATATATTTTCATCTAGTAGTTTTATAGTTTCAGGTCTTACATTTAAGTCTTTAATTTATTTGAGTTGATTTTTTTATATGGTGTGAGATAAGGGTCTAAATTCATTCTGCATGTGGATATACAGTTTTCCCAATACCACTTATTGAAAGAGACCATCTTTTCTCTATTGTGTGTTATTGGAACCTTTGTTGAAGATAAATTGACCATAAATGCATGGATTTATTTCTGGTGTTTTTACTCTGTTCTATTGGTCTATATGTTGTTTTTATGCTAGTACCATGCTGTTTTGATTACTATAGCTATGTAGTATGTTTTGAAATTAGGTAGTGTGATGCCTCCAGCTTTTTTGTCTGTTACATGATAGTGTCTTGACCATTTAGGGTCTTTTGTGGTCCCATGGAAATTTTAGGATTTTCTATTTGTGCAAAAAATGCCTTTGGAATTTTGATATGGATTGCACTGAATTTGTGGATCATTGTGGCAGTATGGACATTTTAACAATATTAATTCTTCCAATCCATGAACACAGGATACCTTTTCATTTATTTGTATCTTTTTCAACTTGTTCCACCAATGTTTTATAGCTTTCAGTGTACAGATACTTCACCTCCTTGGTTAAGATTTCCCTTTTGATATCTTCTTTGATGCATTGGTTCAAAAGTGTGTTGTTTAATCTCCACATATTTGTGAGTTTTCCAATATTCTGACTGTTATTGATTTCTAGTTTCATACACTTATTTTTAGAAGATAACATACTTCATATGATTTCAGTCTCCTTAAATATGTTAAGACTTGTTTTGTGCTCTAACATGCAATCTATCCTACAGAACATTTTGCATGTGCTTGTATTCTATTGCTGTTGGAGGGAATATTCTGTGTATGTCTGTTAGATTCATTTGGTCTATAGTGCTGTTAAGATCTGCTCTTTCCCTGTTGATTTTCTGTCTGCATGATCTATCTATTGTTGAAAGTGGGGTATTGAAATTCCCTACTAATATTGGATTGTTCTATCTCTCTCTTCAGTTTTGTTAGTATTTGCTTTACATATTTAGGTGCTTTGATCTTGAGTGCACATATATGTTTTTATAATTGTTATAGCCTCTTGAAAAATTGACCCTTTTACATTATACAATGACCTTCTTTGTCTCTGATCACAGATTTTTGACTTAAAGTGTATCTTGTCTGATGTAAGTAGCCATCTCTGCCCTCTTTTGGCTATCATTTGCATGGAATATCTTTTCCCATTTTTTCACTTCTAGCCTCTGTGTATCCTTAAAAGTAAAGTGAGTATTTTGTAGGCAGCATAGATTTGGATCTTTTAAAATCAATTCAGTCACTCTATGTCTTTTGACTGGAGAATATAATCAATACATTTACGTTTAAAATTATTGATAGGTAAGGACTTTCTGCTGCCCTTTTGTTAATTGTTTTCTGACTTTTTTAAATGATTGCTTTGTTCCACTCTTCATCCCTTGCTTTCTTACTTTGTGATTTGATATTTTTGTAGTGGTATGCTTCAAATCCTCCCTCTTTATCTTTTGTGTATCTATTATAGATTTTTTTCTTGGCCAGGCATGGTAATCCTAGCTCATGCCTGTAATCCTAGCTCATGCCTGTAATACTAGCACTCTGGGAGGCCGAGGCGGGAGGATTGCTTGAGCTCAGGAGTTTGAGACCAACCTGAGCAAGAGTGAGACTCCCTCTCTACTAAAAATAGAAAAAATTAGCCGGGCATGGTAGTGTGTGCCTGTAGTCCCAGCTACTTGGGAGGCTGAGGCAGGAGAATTGCTTGAGCCCAGGAGTTTCAGGTTGCTGTGAGCTAGGCTGATGTCATGGCAGTCTAGGCCAGGCAACAGAGCGAGACTCTGTCTGAAAAAAAAAAAAAGATTTTTTTCTTTGTGGTTACCATGAAGTTTACATAAAACATAGTATAACAGACTATTTTAAGCTGATAACTTAACTTTGACCACATATAAAAATCCATACTTTGACTTCTTCTACTCACAGATTTTATGTTATTGATGTCACAATTTACATCTTTTATATATCATGTATCCAATAAGAAATTACTATAGCTATAGTTATTTTTAATACTTTCATATTTTTACTTTTAAACTAGAGTTAATCTTGATTTATGCACTATCATTATAGTATTAGAGTATTATGAATTTGACTATGTTCTTACCTTTACAGTGAATTTTATAGTTTCATATGTTTTTATGTTGATAATTAGAATTCTTTCTTTTCAACTTTAAAAACTTCCTTTAGTATTTCTTGTAAGGCAGGTCTAGTGATGATGAACTACCACAGATTTTGTTTGGAAAAATATTTATCCTTCCTTCATACCTGAAGGATAGTCTTGGTGGACAGATATGATATTACTGGTTGGCACTTTTTTTTTCAGCATTTTGAATCTATCATTCCACTCTCTTCTGGCTTGCAAGGTTTCTGCTGAAAAATCTGTTGGAAGTTTTCTGAGGATTCCCTTGTATGTGATGAGTTGCTTTTCTCTTTCTGCTTTCAAAATTTTCTTCTTGTCTTTGATTTTTAAGAATTTGATTATAATGTATCTCAGTGAATATGTCTTATATATTTAATCTATTTGGATTCTTTGGGTTTTATGGATCTAGACATTCATTTCTCTCTCCAGATTTGGGAACTTTATTGTCATTATTTTCTGTAAATAAACTTTCTGCTCCTTCTCTCTCTTCTGCTTGATCAAGTCTGTTGTTGAAGTCTATATGGTATTTTTTAATTCAGTCATTGTGTTCTTCAGGTCTAGAATTCCAGAATTCCTGTTTTCTTACAGTTTCTAGTTTTTTGAACTTTTCATTTTGTTCATGTGTTGTTTTCCTGATTTTTGCTTAGTTGTGTATTTCTGTTCTCTTGTTCTCATTGAGCTTCATTAAGATGATTATTTTTCAGGCAGTTCATAGATCTCAATTTCTGTAAAGTCAGTTCCTTGTGTTTATTTTTTCCTTTTGTAACCACAAAATAAAGTTTTACTGATTATTCATGATCCTTGTGGCCTTGCCTTAGCGTATGTGTATTGATGAAATACACAATTTTTTCAGTCTTTACAGACTAGCTTCATCAGGCTACTCTTTACCAGTCAGCCCATTGAGAGATTCTGGGTGGGTTGTGTGCCAGGATCTGTGGAGGAGCTGGCCTGCTGTTGGATCAATAGTTGGGCAAGTCTGGCACCTGGGAACACAGAGGCCAGCCAGGCACTATGGTCCATTTGTCTGGATCTGCAGAAGTAGGCTTGGAGCCTGGGTCCATAGGGATGGGCATGGAGCTGTGCCCATAGGACTAGCCTGAAGCCTGGGTCCACAGGGTCCAAGCTGGAGGCCTGGGTCCTGGGTCTTAGGTCCATAGGGGCTGATCTGGAGCCTGGGTCAGCAGCTGTGGTCCTGGAGCCCAGGTTTGTGGAGGCCAGCCTGGTATTAAAGTCTACTGGAGCAGGCCTGGACCCTGGGTCTGTTGGAGTAAGTTTGTGGCATGGTGCCCCAGGGGCTGGCCTGGACACTGGGAGCATGCAGGCTAGCTTGGTGCTGGGTTTCACTGGGAGAATATAGTGAAATTCTTTATACCTATGAATCCTGCCCACTAGAGGAGGCTTCTCTCTCATCTCCAAGGTTACCTCATCTGGAACATTACTCTTACCTTAATCTTTTAAGTAATTAACTCACTTCTTTTCTTCTTTTTTAAAATTGAGGTACAACTTACATCTCTGTAGTGCATAGATTTTAATTCTATAGCTTGATAAAATTTTACATATGAATATATTTGTGTAACTACCTCTAAGATCAAGATAAAGAACATTTCGATCAGCTTATTCTTGAATTGAGTTCTTGATGTTTTGGGAGCAAAGTCTGTGCTTCCAAGCCCAGGTGAGGAACAATATATCCCTTTCTCTAAGCTCTCTCCTTCCCTCAAACATCCTTTTTATTTTGGCTTCTGAATTTTTTAGGCCATGAATACATTGCACTACTTCAAGGGAAGCAGAAAAATCTCTGTAGTCCAGCTCTTATCCTGAAGCAATGGACTAGGCCTCCAGTGTTACCTATTATTGAATGGGCTATCTCACTTTTCTTATTGATTTGCAGAAATTCTTTCTTTTGGATAAAAGTCCCTCTCAAAAACTTGTGTTGCAAACATCTTCTTTACAGTTAGCTCTGTTGTGGTCCAGTCAATTGCTATTTTTATGATTTCTAGAAATCATAAATCATTTCAGAGGGTACCTCTCAATAATTTTCAGCTACCATTGGGAAAATTATTTCACTTTGCTTTGTAGAATCTTTCTTTTCATTCTCTATTCAGTCAATCTTGATCTATTAACAATTAAGTCTCTCTCTCTTTTTTAGCCCAATCTTTAAAAACCAGTAGGTACAGGTATATAGCTCCTTTTCTTTTTCATGTCTGTCTAGCTTGCTTCTAAATTCTTAAATTTTTATCTGAAGGAAGTGTTCTCTTCTTACTTTCACCCTGCAGCAAACCCAGAATCTTAGTATCTTAAGAGAACAGGTTTGTTTTGTTTTGTCTTTTCCCCATTTAGAAAGTCTATTGTGGGTCTGAAAGACTCTCTACCTTCCATGCACTTACTCAGTGATTCTGGCTGCTTTGATTTTATGGCTTTGTCCATTGAGCACAAAGGCCTCCATGTTTGCCTGGAGAATCACATAGGGCTTTTCCTTGCCTCAAAACAGAAATAATACATGTCACTTCTGTTAATACTCATTGCATAGAGCTAGTCAAAAGTTCTGGACAACTACAAGGGGGCTGGGAAATACAGTTTCCTGGATCCTAGATAGAAAGAGCGTGAAAACGGATTTAGTGAACTGACATAATTATCTCTGCCACGGCAGAAATGCCTCTTTTGCATTTCTTACTTAATATAAGATCAGATCTTGTTTTGTAAAATTTTGAGCAAACCTGATTCTTAGAGCCAAGGTGCTCCAGATAAAAATCTTTTTAATTTTCTTATTGCTGTTAGTTTTTAATTATTCTGTTGAGTAGCCCATATTCACTCCAACACCAGGTTCTCTCTCCCTCAGCATAAAGGGTCACTGTTACTATGTCAACTAAGTTGATTCAGCTGTCACATTAAAAAATAAACAAAATAAGAAAAAAACCCCAAATATCTATATTATAAAAATAAGTGAAGCCATTAAGTAAAAATCATGCTCTATCTAAAATGTAATATATGAACACTGCATATAATTTTTTGAAATTAAACCTCAAAATGACATCATGAAGAATTAATGATAGAATCTGAGTAGTGTGCCATAATTGAGGTTATTCATTCTGGAATAAAGAAGAGTGGAGAATTATTTCCAGAACGTCCTGGGGCAATATAGAAAAACCGACTCCCTCAACCTGAAATGGAGTTGAAACACCAAAGAATAATTCAGACAAGTCCACTTTGGCGAGTTAGACTAGTTTATTAGACGTTATTTATAAGGACTCTTACCCCAGTCAAGATAAGAATCCTTTGGGTACTTCCTCCTGGTTGGGATAGGAACTGTCCGGACACTCACTCCTGGTGGTGGCAGAAGTTCTTCAAAGAGTAGGATCCACATCTGCCCATCCCTGGTGTTGTCTTAAATCCCTTCCCAGTGACTGATGTCAAACTCTTACATTGTATCATCATATGTTCCCATTGAAACAAAACGAGCATGCGCAGTATAATCCTCATGTACTGGCATGCAATGTTATGTTAATGATATTAAAATTTTCCACTAGAGGGAGATTTTAGTATTTAGAATTAGATAAAGAGTATTATAGGCCAGCTAAAGCGATTCTAAAGCAGTCAGGACTAATTTACACTAGTTGCCTCTGCCTCAAGAAAGTCCTGAGGCACATCTCTTATGCCCAGTAACTCTTTTTTAGAATTTGCTTAATCTATTTTGTAACAACTTTGTTGAGCTCTCCAAACCAGCACAGCACAGTGTTTTTGTGTGTGTTGGTGAACTTGTGTTTTTTTCTCAAGAATCTATGACTTCGGATGTTATAAAGATGTCATAATTATATCTGAGGTGTCATGTAGGAGTGTAACAATTTTAGAGCAAGAGAGCAGACCACAAGATGCTATTATTCCATTGTTCTTTCATGTCTTTGGTATTAAATATCTTCATTCAAAGAGAGACCATAACTTTCCTAGGAATAAAACGTTAGACCTTTAGATTAAGTATTTGTTAAAAAGAAAAAAAGCTAGGAAGATATATTGGGAAGCTCAGCATACTTAATTTAAATGGGGATTGGCTTCAATAAAGAAACTCTATTTTCTCTCAACATCTTAATGCTTTTAAGCAATACATTTTGTTTAATAGCAAAAATAGTTACAGTCCCCTTACTTTCTTGTAGGAGGAATATGGTGGTTGGCCTTGAAGAAACTGAGAAGCTCTGTGTGGTATGAGTATAAAGAGAAGAAAATGCAAGGCGCACTTAAATATTTAACCCTTTTATGGAAGGACAGAAGCATAACACAGATCATCCAAAAGACTCAGTAAAGTTTGAATAATATCATGCTCTTTTAGAAAATTCCTCTTAGGCAGGGCGCGGTGGCTCACGCCTGTAATCCTAGCTCTCTGGGACACTGAGGCGGGTGGATCGCTCGAGCTCAGGAGTTCGAAACCAGCCTGAGCAAGAGTGAGACCCTGTCTCTACTATAAATAGAAAGCAATTAATTGGCCAACTAAAAATATATAGAAAAAATGAGCCGGGCATGGTGGCGCATGCCTGTAGTCCCAGCTACTCGGGAGGCTGAGGCAGAAGGATTGCTTGAGACCAGGAGTTTGAGGTTGCTGTGAGCTAGGCTGACGCCACGGCACTTACTCTAGCCTGGGCAACAGAGTGAGACTCTGTCTCAAAAAAAAAAAAAAAAAGAGAGGGGCTAAAGGAACCATGGGGCTGGTTCTCCTCTGCAGGGAGAACTAGTCTCTACTCTGTGCATTAGATTTTCTATACTTCTTGAATAAAACTTGCTTTCACTTTTTACTGTTGCCTCACTCCTGAATTGGTTTCATGAAGCCAGGGACCCACTGGGACTTCAAGTGATTCCCACCTGTGTCAGAAGCACCTTGGGCATACATGCTTCACATTTGAACACTACAGCCATTGTCTTGTACCATAATAGCATTTGTTTTGTTGTACTCTTTTTGGCATTGGTATCAGATTCCTAAAGGTATCTGTAAGTAAAAGATATGAAAAAAGATAAACATGTTAATGAATTGGACACAATAATTAACTCTGCAGGTAAGAGAGATGTCTTACCTGCAGGGAGACCTGTGGGAACCATAGACAGAGATCTATTTTGTAGTCCTCCTTCAGGGTGGCCTAACATCCTCCTCTATCTTTTTTCTAAATTTTTTTTTTTATTTCAGCATATTACAGGGGTACAAATGTTTAGGTTATGTATATTGCCTTGCCCCACACGAGTCAGAGCTTCAAGGGTGTCCCTCCTCTATCTTTTTTATCATCATGTATCTGGAATATATTTTCTCTTGACCCTGAACAAACATATACGAACGGGGGTGGGAGCAGCCTGTAAAGCTTGAGAGCACATGAATTCAACTACAATATGATAATGCTTATTAGCTTCAGCTTCCAGTGGACCCAGTTTGTGTCTGAATGACTCTATGGAATAAAGCCAATTTGTGGCTTTTGAAAGCATCTTAAATTTTATTTTATTTTATTTTATTTATTTTATTTGATGAGATGAGATGAGATGAGGTTTTGCTCCGTCACCCAAGCTGAGGTGCAGTGGCATGATCATAGCTCACTGCAGCCCTGAACTCCTGGGCTCAAGCAATCTTCTTGCCTCAGTCTCCTGAGTACCTGGAACTACAGGTGCAGGCCACCACACCAGCTACTGTTTTGTTTTTTTGTAGGCAGGGTCTCACTATGTTGCCCATGCTGGTCTCCAGCCTCTGCCCTCAAGCTAGCCTCCATCCTAGGCCTCCCAAAATGCTGAGATTACAGGCCTGAGGCACGCGCCTGGCCTCCAGCGATATTTCAGATTCTAGGAAGAAGCTGGGCATCACAGACTCTGAACTAATACGTTTCCAAACACCCGGGCGATCAGTTGCACACGGTACCCCCAGAAATGCGATTAAGAGCCCCTCTGAGAAAGGAAGCCCCTCCTCTGCACTTGGACCTGGAGTCGCCATTCCCCAGCGTCCGTCACGATGGCGCTTATAGCCCTTTCTCCTGGAAGCCTGATGGGGGCGACCTCGCCCACGCGGTGTGCATCTACCGGAACTACATTACCCAAAATGCTCTCCGTGGAGAGGAATTGCCGTCGAGCCAATGAAGCCTCAGAACAGGGCGCTTTGCGTGAGTGACGTCACTTCCGACCGGGACTTCCGGCGTCCTTCTTGCGGCGGCCATCTTGGCTTGTCTTGTGCGCCCGGGGCTGCCGTGGGGTCTGAGCCGACGTCACAGGATCGGAAAAGTGCGAGAGGAGTGGTTGTGCTTGCTGCGCTGAGGCGGACCCGAGGCCGGGTGAGGCCGCCCGCGTGACCCGCGACAGGCGGAGACAGGGACCGCCGTGACCCGCCTCTCCCAGAGTCCGATGGCGGCGGCCGAGCTGAGGGACCCGGCTCCGGTGAGTGCCGCGTCCTCCGGGCCGCGCTCGCCCTCACCCCTACTGAGACAGTAAGGCCCCGGCGAGGAGCGCCGGATCGCGCCCCTGCAGCCCAGGTCTCTGTCCTCGACCGCGAGGCGCTCACGGTGGGGGCCCTGTTTCCACCGTTCAGCGGGACGCGATGCGGGAGTGTGTGACAGACAGAGGGACCGGCGCGTGCAAAGGCTCGCAGCTGCGACTGAGCCGGGAGGATGCGTAACTCGGGGACCTTTTGTGTCTTCTGGGACCAGAGACTGCTAGGCAGAGTCACTTTTTCAGTAGCATCCTGAAGGTTGTACTTGCATTTTGAGGACTCCGGCAGCCGTGGAGAGTTTTTGAACAAAGGAGGGACTCTATATACGTTGGGGTTTTTTTTTTTTTTTTTTTATTTCGCAAGGGGTGTTCAGAAGAAGAACAGAGTAGAAGGCAGTGACGAGGGCGTTGAGGCATTGCGAGGTTAAATATTTGTTAAATGTCATAGAGCTAGTGAGAGGTGGCTCGGTGCTAGTAGAGCCACTCAGCCAGGAGGTTAAAGAACCAGGCTGAGATCACTTGATTCCAGGACTAAAAGTAGGTTACAGAGACGCCTGAGTCCATGAAATCCCACCGCGGGCACGTTACTGAATGGCCTTGCCTTTCTGCACATCTTCTCATGACTGCGGAAGTACTTAAGGAACCCACACAAGGAGGGCATGTTCTAGTTCCTCACTAGCCCTGACTCCCTCCCCCATGTTGGCTAGCTTGTGGTGTCCTGGGACTCTTAACTGCTTTTTCTCCAGTCCTTTGATCGGGGGATCTTGAAGAAACCCTAAACCCAGGGCCCTGTGTCCATGATACAGGTTATGGGGAGGTGTTTTCATTTCTGTCAACTGATGTAAATACATGTGGAGGTTAACCCAGGAGCTGCTACTGGGATATGCACATGCTTAGAGGACAAACTGATTAGAGGGGGGAGGTGATGTTCCCTTGGTCTTAACAGTCTCTATCTGGTTGCAGAGTAGAGAACAGAATGTGGACTTGAAGGAGGTGGAAGGAAGGTTAGAGTGGAAGGTCCTTCCGTAGTTCACATGAGAGTTAATGGACCAGCCTGGTGGCTTAGGAGATGTGGCTGGATTCTGGATTCTGGATTCATGTTTTTTAAAGGGGCAACTAGATTTTCTAATGTGACTGTGAGGGCTTGAAAGAGAGGATTTAGGAATGACCCCAGCAGTTGGCCACCATCTCTCTCCCTCCTCCTCCCTCTGTCCTCTCCCTCCTCTCCAGAAAAGAAAAGAAAAGAGGAATGACCCCAGGGTTTTTGGTCTTAGCAGCTGTAGCAATGGAAGCTGCATCAACTGTGATGAGAAAGTTCCTGTTAGCTATAAATATTCACTGAGGATATCAGGAAGTTTGTTCTGGCCATTCTGAGTAGAAAAAATCCAAACTCTTTTTGCTCTGCTCTCCTCCCACAGCAATCAACACAGAATGATTCTGTGACCAGATAGATGTGTGTGGAGGGTTTTCCCCACACACCAAGTAGTTCTACAGAGGACACCAGCTGGGCGTCCTTCAGTTCAATTCCAACATGATCTATAGGTTGAGTGCTCAGTCCCACAAGACTGCCCCCCCCCAACTTCTGATACCATTCACAAGCTCTAGGATGTTTTACCTGTGCTTCTGATTGACCTGCTATAAATCTGTTTCCCATGACCCCTTCCTTAAGTTCCATTAATTTGCTAGAGCCAGTCACAGAACTTAGGGAGACACTTATGTTTACTGGTTTATTATAAGGGATATTACAAACGATAAAGATGAAGGGCTGCGTAGGGCAAGGCATGGGGGAAGGGGCACAGAGCTTCCATGCCCCACCTGGTTGTACCACCCTCCTGGAAGCTCCCTGAACTCTGTCCTTTTGGGTTTTTATGGAATTTCATTACATGGGCATGATTGATTAAATCATTCACCATTGCTGATAAACTTAAATGTCAGCTCCATTTCCCTTTCTGGAGATTTGGGTGTTAGGATGAACTTCCCAGCCCTCTGATCCTGCCTTAGTCTTTGCCAAGACCAGCCCTCCTCCTGAATTTATGCCAGGGGCTGCCAGCCACCAGTACAGTCATTAGCATACACAAAGACATCAGTTATGAGATTCCAGGGATTTTAGTTGCATGCCACAAAAGGGGATAAAGACCAAATATATATTTCATAATATCATAGCTTCGTTAAGAGTCTGAGATGTTTTAGAAGCCACTAAGTGGAAGTATCAAATAGGCAGCTGGACACATAGTTGGGATATCTGAGGAAGGGTTGATAATGGAGACATCCAGTATATGGAAGCTACTGTGTGGACCAAGGTTAGTGAGCCATGGGTCACATTTAGGAGAGTCAGTCTTTAGATTATAGTGGTAAAGCTATTAGGGGAACAACCAGGAGAAGTTGGGGCTCTTGCTTGGGTACCTGGGTGATGGTATTGACCTTCGGAGACACAGGTGAGGGAGATAAGTGGCCATAAAAGGAAGATGTATCAGACAGCATAGTTTGGCAGGGGATGTAGGCTTTTTTTTTTTTTTTTTTTTAACTTTTTATTTTTTAGACAGAGTCTCACTCTGTTGCCCAGGGTAGAGTGCCATGGCATCAGCCTCTCAAACTCCTGGGCTCAAGGGATCCTCTTGCCTCAGCCTTCCAAGTAGCTGGGACTACAAGCATATGCCACCATGCCTGGCTAATTTGTTCTATATATTTTTAGTCGTCCAGCTAATTTATTTCTATTTTTTTTAGTAGAGACGGAGTCTCGCTCTTGCTCAGGCTGGTCTTGAACTCCTGAGCTCAAACGATCCTCCTGCCTCGGCCTCCCAGAGTGCTAAGATTACAGGCGTGAGCCACCGTGCTCGGCCAGAACGTAGGCTTTTAGCGGGAGAATAGGCATGAGAGAGATGGAGAAGCATACAAGTAATTGAAGAGAGATGACACTCAGGTTGGAGCTTGGGCTTATTCACCACTTTGTGGATTTACCAAGATTTTGTGACAACTTTTGACGTGGCCCGATTACAGGATGGGGGAAGAACACAGAACATAAAAGAATGACACAGATGCACATAAAGACTTCACATGACTCGAGTGCCCAATGCACCGGTCGCTTTATTTTTATACCCCCCAGACCCAGGGTTAGTTCCTTGTACATAAGCATCTTGAGCATAGCAGCGATAACCATCAATTTCAGAGTTGTATCACAAGGGAACAATTTCCCATGATCTCAGACCCAGGAACAGTTACTAGAGGTGCCAGCGCCAGACATAACTCAAAAATCAAGGCTGAAATAAGCAACATTAAACAATGCAGCCATCAGAAGAACTTCTTGTGCTCTCTCCCAGTCAGCGGCAGGCCCCCACAGTTGTGCCTGTCTTAGGTCATCCCTCCCATGAGGGATCTTACCCGTTTTTGACTACCAACCATCTTACGGGGCCAGACCTTGGGAATGTTCTTCTTATCTTTATGGCCTCCAGACTCCCACCACAGGGGCCCACTATGTGGAAGCTGGGCAACATTTGCTTACGTGCAGAAACTCAGGCTTCTTGTTATGTCCCAAGGCAGTAACCGTGTCTGAAGAAAATACTGGTTACCACTGCATCATGCAGCACACGTACATTACAGGCTATAGTGAATGATTAGTATAAGGCAGGTAATCACCAGAATCAGCCCCCAACAACTTGGTCTATAGATTCAATGTAATCCCAATCAAAACTCTACCAAGGTATTTTGTGGATATTGACAAATTGTTTCTAAAGCATGTATGGAGAGGCAAAAGACCCAGGATATCTAACATGGCTTGGAAAGAGAAGACTAAAGTTGAAGGAGTGATACTACCCAACTTTGAAACTTACTATAAAGCTAAAGTACTCAAGATAGTGTAGTATGGGGAAAAGAACAGACAAGTAGATTAATGGACCAGAATACCAAGCCCAGAAATAGACCTACATAAATGCAGTCAACTGATCTTTGACAAAGGAGAAAAAGCAATATAATGGAGCAAAGATAGTCTTTTCAACAAACAGTGCTGAGACAACTGGACATCAATACGCAAAAGTGAATTTAGACACAGACCTTTTACATCCTTTACAAAAATTAACTCAAAATGGATCGTGGACCTAAATATAAAACATAACACTATAAAATACCAAAAGATAATATGAGAAAACCTAATTGATCTTGAATATGGTGATGACTTTCTAGATGCAAGACCAAAGGCATGATCTGTGAAAGAAACAATAAACTGGATTTCATTAAAATTAAAAATTTCTGCTTTCTGAAAGATGATATCAAGAGAATAAGAAGATAAGCCACAGACTGGCAGAAAATATTTTCAAAAGACACATCTGATGAAGGACTATTATCCAAAATATACAAAGAACCCTTAAAACTCAACAGTAATAAAACAAAAACTGAATTTAAAAATGGGCAAAAGATCTGAACAGACACTTCACCAAAGAAGATATACAGATGGCAAGTAAGCATATTGAAAAGGTATTCCACATCATATGTCATTAGGGAATTGCAAATTAAAACAAGATATTGCTACACAGGTATTAAAATGGCCAAAATCTGAAATACTGACAATGCCAAACACTAGCGAGGACACGGAGGGAAAAGAAACTCTCATTTATTGATGGTGGGAATACAAAATAATGCAACTACTCTGGAAGACAGTTTGGCAATTTCTTACAAAACTAAACATACTCTTACCATATAATCCAGCAATTGTGATTCTTTGCATTTACCCCAATGAACTGAAAGCATATCCACACAAAAACCTGCACAAAGATATTAATAACATCTTTATTTGTGATTGCCAAAACTTGTAAGCAACCAAGATGTCCTTCAGTAGATGAATAGATGAACAAACTGTGGTATATCCATACAATGTAATACTATTACTCAGCATTTAGAAGAAATGAGGTATCAAGCCATAAAAAACATGGAGGAACCTTAAATACATATTGCTAACTGAAAGAAGTCAATCTGAAAAGGTTATATACTATAGGATTCCAACTACATGACATTCTGGAAAGGGCAAAACTATGCAGACAGTAAAAGGATAAGTGGTTGCCAAGGGTTGGAGGGAGGAAGGGATGAATATGTAAAGCCCAGAGGGTTTTTGGACAGTGAAACTATTCTACATGATCTACAATGATGGATATAAATTTATCAAAATACTTATATACTTTATAAATTTATGTGTACATTATATACTTATCAAACTCCATAGAATGTATACTCCTCCAAGAGTGAACTCCAGTGTAAACAATGGACTTTGGGTGATAATGATGCGCCAATGTATGTTCATTGATTGTAACAAATTTACCACTGTGGTACAGGATGTTGATAGTGATAAGGGAAACCCCCATCTATTACTTGGAGTATCAGGCACCAGAGACCCCCACCACTCACAGAAGACCCACATCAGCATAATACTAACCTGTTACCTGGCCCATCAACTAGTCTGTTGCCTGGCATCAGCATAACACTAAATCTATTGCCTGTCGCACCAACATAATATTAACCTGTTGCCTGACACATCAACTAACCTACACCTGATACCCCGCCCCTCAGACCACCCCAACTTAATAAAAATGGGAAAAATTGAGTAGATGGTGCTCAGAATTTGGTGGTGAGGCCCCTCTGAGCCTGCTGGCGAAATAAACTTGGATTCTCCAACTCTCCATGTGCCTCTGGGTTTGTCCTCGGGACCACCCGCTGTAATACTTGCTGTAACGATAGTGGAGAACTTGGGGGCAAGGGGGTATATGGGAACTTTTTGTATTTTCCACTCAATTTTACTGTGAGCCTAACATTGCTCTAAAAAATAAAGTTTATTAACATTGCTCTAAAAAATAAAGTTTATTAATTTAAAACAACCATATACACACAATGAAAATAAATGCCTAGTGAGAAAAACTGACTTCTCCCGTGCTGAAGGAAGTCCTAGGAAAAAGGAATTATAAAGAAATGAAGTCACAAAGGTGCCACAAATTATGCCTAATGGTTACTTCTTTGGTTGGAAACTGGGAATTTCTGCCTTCTGTCAACACACATAAATGACTGGGGCAAAAATCTCAATCTAGGGGCCAGGCGTGGTGGCTCACACCTGTAATCCTAGCACTCTGGGAGGCTGAGGCGGGAGGATCGCTAAAGGTCAGGAGTTTGAAACCAGACTGAGCAAGAGCGAGACCCCGTCTCTACTAAAAATAGAAAGAAATTAATTGGCCAACTAAAAATATATAGAAAAAATTAGCCGGGCATGGTGGCACATGCCTGTAGTCCCAGCTACTTGGGAGGCTGAGGCAGGAGGATCACTTGAGCCCAGG
>CAUYPO010026396.1:0-17473 GCA_963574435.1 Cheirogaleus major
ATCCATCCCTCCACCCATCCATCCCTCCACCCATCCATCCCTCCACCCATCCATCCCTCCATCCATCCATCCCTCCACCCATCCATCCCTCCACCCATCCATCCCTCCACCCATCCATCCCTCCACCCATCCATCCCTCCATCCATCCATCTATCCATTCATTCGTCTACTCACCCACCCATCCTCTACCCACCCACCTATCTATCCACTCACCCATTCATCATCCCTTCCTCCCTCCCTCTTTTCTTCCTTCCCCCCATCCATCCACCCAAGGGCCTTCCTTGAGGGCAGACTGTGTGCCAGAGGGAATAAAACCTTCCAGGGACTAAGCCTTGGATCCCTCGAACCTGGCCCCCTGGGGGACCCCTCTCCCATCCTGGTGCCTCTAGTGCCCTGGCTTCCTGTGCTTCCTGACCCGTCATGAGGCCTGAGCAGGAAGGTCCCTGGAGAGACAGAGGCCTGTCAGGCCCCCATACCCCTTTTTCTGGAACAAGTTCTACATCTATGGATGGATTTGGGCTATAAAACTGGCCTCAGCCTCTGTGCCTGCATGACACACAGCATAGGGAATAAGCCTGTGTTGCTTCAGTGGATGTTTGTCCCTGGGTCACATGTGCTCTGCCTGGAGTCTTGGCGAACAGCCCGCTGAGCAGTGTCGGGCCCCGATGACTTGTGAAACAGCGCCATGGTGAGCCCTGCAATTGCTCCATTTTACAGATGTTGCAGACGCTGTTCCCTGCAGCTGGCGACAGCCCAGAAGAAAGAGGAGGGTGAGTGACTGTCAGTCAAAAGGCCAGGATTCGAGCTCCCACTCTGCCCCTGACCAGTCACATGGGCGTGGACAGGTGTTTGGGCTCTCAAGACCTCAGTTTCCTCCTCTGCAAAATGGGGGCAGGGATCCTTCCCTCGCAGGCCTGCGCAAGACTCACCCACGGTGACTGAAGTTGGGTGCCCATACGTGGTGTGCACACAATAACTGGGGTCCCTGAGCCTTGGCACAGAACACCAAGTGTCCCAGAGCCTAGCTGAGGGACAGGGAGCTGACAGAGAGACAGGAGGCATGAGGACAGTCAGCAGGGCAGAAGGAAGGCTGTATGTTTCCACAAGCGCCAGCCCTGCCCCAAATGAAAGGACAAATTTTGCTTTTGTCCGTCCTTTCCCGCTTGCAAATGACATGCATTGCTCCACCGGGCACTGACTTTCCTTTATAACCCCAGCCTGGGAGCTCCCGGGAGCCATCCAAGGCCACACAGTCAGGAAGTGACAAAGTGGAGCCTGGGCTGCCTCAAAAGCTTCTGTTTGCTCTCCTGTGGTTCAGGGGTCAGTCCTGTCCCTCCCCAACCCCAGCGGGGAGGCCTCTGGGGCCTGGGGCAGGTCCAGTCCTACAGCTTTCAGCAAGTGGCGCTTCTGAGGGCAGTGGTTCAATGCACCTGACTGTGGTGTGGTGTATACAGTGGGCGCCCACAAAATGTTTGTGGCGTGAGAGATGGGGGGATGAGTTAGAGAGAGCTGGATGAAGAATGGAAGGAAGGAAATGAAGGAAAGGAAAAGGATTGAGGTTCAGAGAGGTCGGGGAAACTGCCTGAAGTCACACAGCATGTGGGCTCTGGCTCAGCTCAGCCATTCTCCAAGGCCAAGGTGCCCGGGGCCAGAGCTGGCCCTGGCCAGCTGGAGTGGGAGGAGACAGTGGGTGGGGCAGAGCAGGCAGGAGTGGGATGTGGCATTGGGGGCCTGGGCCTCTCTACCAACTGGTGACTAACAGGGATGAACAGTGTATGGCGTGAGGGAGCCCAGGAGGGTGTGGCAGACTCCCCTGAGCTGGGGTGAGGTGCAATGAAGTGTTAGGACAGGGACTTGGGGAAACGTCAGGGCGGGCATGACCTCTCAGGCCCTTTGAGAGGGTGGCCTGCCTGGGGCAGGGTCTAGGTGTCCCAGGCTACGGGAAGCAGAGAACAGGGCATCTGACTGGGACGGACCCTCCCAATGTCTCCATTATACAGATGGAGAAACTGACCTAGTCGTCTTGTCCTCAGCTCTGTCCCCACAATGCACCCGCCACCGAGTGCCATCCACCCCCTTCCCGCTGTCCTTGCAGCCGGCATAGGGTCCCAGCCCCAACTAGGCTACTTAAGCTCTGTGGACCACGGGCAGGCACTTTTGTTCACCTTTCTAGAATGTTAGTTGCCATTTCTGTGAAAGAGGGAATCACATCCCAGACCTCACAGGGCATTCGAAGCCCTGCAAGGCTGGCCCAGCTTACCCTTCAATCGCATCTTCCATATCTATGCCTTCCGCCCTCACCAGACACTGTGCTTGTCCCCAAATGCACCCTCCAAACATCCACCTCTAGGCCTTTGCTCAAGCTATGCCCACTACCTGGGATGACCTCCCCTCTTCACCCATCGAAGTTTCACCCAGGCTTTAAGCCCCATCCAAAGACCACCTTCTCCTGGAACCCACCTACCCAGAGAAGTCTTCCCTCTTGCTCTCTTTGCCCCAGCACCCACAGAACGTGGCCACTCACAGTCTACCCTGTATAACAACTAGTGTTTGTGTGTGTCTGTCTCCATCTACCCACCTGGAGGGTTTGCTGATAAATGTTTGTTGAATGAATTAGTGACTTGCAGCAGAGAGAGAGAGAACTTGTCCAAGCTCTAGGGGTTAGCCTGGGAGCCTTGTTTGATAGGATTTGTGGTGCCAGTTGCCCCTGGCAGGACCAGGAGCCAGGGCATGGTGCCCAGGGCAATCGCCAGTGATCATCATGGTGACCTAGAACCATCCTATGAGTAAAAGGACTTTGTGACTTGCACATTGGACCCATGAGACATTTCTCAATCCTTTCCCGCTTCTTCAAGCGGCAGCATGGCTCCGCTACAAGGGCACAGGCTTAGAAACTCAAAAGGCCTGGGTTCAAATCCAACTGTGCCGTGTACTTTCCTGTGAGATCTTGGCTGAGTCATGGCACGTCTCCAAGCCTCAGTTTGCTCCTCTATAAAATGGGGGCAATAATAACAGTGCATACTTTATAAGTTTTTTGCAAGGAATAACACCATTCCTGGTAGACAATAAGCACTCAACAAAGGTGGTTGATTATTTGGTAAGAAAAAGGCATGAGGTACTGATCCATGCTACAGCACGGATGAACTTCAAAACCAAGCAGCAGACACAAAAGGCCACCTGTGATAGGATTCCACTGATATGAAACACGCAGAGTAGGCAAATTCATAGAGACAGAATGTAGATCAATGGTCATGAGGAGCAGAGGGAAGGGAGGAAGGAGGAGGGACTGCTAACAGGTGTGGGGGTTCTTCTTTGGGGGTTAAGAAAATATTCTGAAATTAGCTTGTGGGGACGGCTGCACAGATCTGTGACTACACTAAAAATCCGTTGAATTGTGCGCTTTACATGGCTGACTTTTATGGTGTGTGAGTTACATCTCAACCACGGCTTTACAATGCAGTGGTTGATTTAAAAAACAAAAAGCCAGGACTGAAGCTCTGAAAGCCTTCGCCAATATTGTCCCATTCTCAGATTGAAAACCTAAGCGAAACACCTGCACATGTATGTGTCCATGGAGATGAGTACGGGAGGGGGCTTCACAGTGTTGTTTGTTATGACAAAAACCGGTCACACCCTAAGTGCCCAGCACAGGGGGATGGATGAATAAGCCATGCCCAGGAACATCACTCGGCAGTCACAAAAAGGAAAAGAAAGTCCTCTGTGTATGGACACAGAAGGAATCCCAGGTCATAATGGTGAGGAAGAAAGCAAATTGCAGGACGTTGTGTGGAGTACGATTTCGCAGAACTGTTCGATTTCTATGGGAACAGATAAGCAAATATATGCACAATCTGCAAATGTAGACGGTTGGGAAAAATCCACTCCAAATGGCTGGCAGTGTGGGGAGGGGGTTGGGGCTGTGATTAGGCGGCTCACAGTGATAATTAAAGGTGGCCTCAGTACTCCCTGGAAAGTGAGAACATTTTTAAGTGAAGAAATGACTGTACATGTCACTTAGGTAATTAAAGATTAATTTTTTAAAAGAAAAAATAACCTGTTTTACCTTTCGAATGGAGTTTTTATAAAGATGGAAATACTCCAAAATAAAGAAATTTTGGCAAAGTAGGTAGAAAAAATATAGTTAGAGATGAAAGAGGAAAAAAAAGTGCCTAAAAACAAATCCACAATCAACCCATGAAATGCTTTTGTCGACGCTGGCGCAATCTTACGCAAGCAGACCCACAAGGAGAGCTCAGGAATAAGGGGAGGTTGAAGAGGAGAGTTCCTGCATCTGAAGTTAGTCATTCTGAGGGCTCTACACTGAGTTTCTGTTTATCCCACACACTGTGTTTATGTCTTAAAATGCTTCCGGAGCACCACCCCTGCAAAGCGCTCGCAAACTCTTTCACTTTGCGTCCATGAAGATTCAGAGAGGTAAAGTGAACCGCCCAAGGTCACGCGACTGGGCAGGGGAGCAGCAAAGCCCCATGTGTAACTGACTAGAATACCAAGCCAGAGGACTTAAGCCTGAGAGTGGATGCCTGGCCCAGCTCCCAAGGCCACCGGGGCCTGCCAGAAACACCGGAGGATGAACTGCCCGGATTCTGCCGCTTGCCCCAGCGTCTCCCTCCCCCGAGGCTGAGTCATCGGCTGTGTCTGCCTGGCACACCCAGTTCAGTCAATAAGAGTCAAACACACTCTCTTTCATGGAAATAAATGACCCTTTAGGGCAGGGGCTGAGCTTGTTCAACTAAACTGAACACATGTCGGGCTACACTGACCACTTGTTTCTCCTGCCTGTTTGATGAGTGACTATCCGCTTGAACTGGATGCTTGCAGGTCTGCATCTACACTCAGCTTGACCCAGTTAGTGCAACTCCAACCTTCACATCTGAGGACAGACTGTAGTCACCAGATGCCATCATCACAGGAGATGGGAGGTGTGACCTCAGTCCTGGAAGGGCAGGGCTCAGTCTCCAGGATGAGAAGCCCCAACACATACAGACATCCCAGATGACAGTGTCTTCTTTGTAGGCACAGCCGGTCCCTTGTTTTGCCTCTGGGTAATGGCCCTTCACCACAGGCTTGATGGAACTGTCAATCAAGTGGCTCTACCCAACCCTCATTAAGGGTTGGCCTAGGATCCAAACTCAGCCAATCAGACTCTCTCCTGGGACTTTGACTCTTACAACTCTGCCACAAGTTCTAAATAATGGTTGAAATTCTCTAGTTCATTCCTAGAATACTTCAGTTCTTATCTTTTCTGAAGTTGGGGTTTTTAAGCTTTCTGTTTGATTTTTTTGAAAGTCAGACTACTGCATTTCAATTTACATACAGTACACTTCACCCACGCTGCATTATATACAGTGCAACTCACCCACACGGTTCAATAGAGTTCCATGAGTTGACAAACACACACAATCACATTACTACACCACAATCATGATCTAGAGCATTTCCATCATCCCCCAAATTTCCCTCATGCCCTTTTGCAGGTGATTCTCTCCGCCCCCCCCCTTTGGTCCTGGCAACCACTGATCTGGTTACTGCTCCTATTGTTTGCCTTTTCCAGAAAGTCCTATAAATGGAATCGCCCAGCATCTAGCCTATCATGCCTCGATTCCTTCACTTGGCATAATGCATTTGATTCATCCATGTCGTTGCAGGTAGCAGAGATTCATTCCATTTAATTACTGCGTAGTATTCCATTAAATGAATATACCACAATTTATTTGTACATTAACCAGTCGAAGGACTTTGGGGTTGTTCTGGGGCAGTATGAATAGAGCTGCTATACACGTGCAGGTCCAGCTCCATGTGGACGTATGTCCTTATTTCTCTTGGGTAAATATCTATGAGCCATCCCCACGTCCTTCCAGTTGATTTTTTTGGGTGCTGTTAAGCTGCCTCGAGTCTGTGCCTGTTCATGCAACCCAGGAGTGAGTGGTACAATTGCCTTCCCCCATCTACTTCTCCCAGCGACTCTGTGGGCTTCAGGGATTATTGTCCTCATTTCATTGAGGAAACTGAGGCTCAGAGACTTTAAATCACCTGCCCTGGACCACACATCAGGGACTTGGATACAAAGCAAAGTCACAAAGGGAGCCACAGCCCCTTCTAAATTCCTAGTCCCCTGGGTGGGAGGGAAACATCTCCACACTGAAGGTTCTAATAAATACTTATTGACTGACGGTTGATCGAATAAATGCTTCAATCCCTTCCTCTGAGCCTCAGTTTCCCATTTGTGAAAAGGGTTGGGCCAAGTAATAAATTTCTGGTGGCCTTAGGGTCTCTGATTTTGATATGCCATGACTGTCAGAGTGACGTCCTCAAGGCCTTCTCTTCCGATGAAGAATCCCAGGGAAACGGGCCAGTGGCAGAGGGGAGCCCAGCTCTCGCTGCCCATCGGTCCCCCGGTGGCCTCTGCAGCCTGCCCCCGGCTGGTTGACCCTCAGAAGAGCAATTTGCACTCTCAGCCTTTCTGGCCTAAAAAAAAAAAAATAATAACCCTGTCACCTTGGATTAGCATCACCTCTTTTGCAGAGAATTTTCTAGCGGATGCAGCCCCTTTCTTCGCCAATATTTTCAGAATGTTCAGGTTTCTAAATGAGAACTGACAGGTTGGTTTCTTTTTTAAAGCTTTTTTAAATAAAACGAATCGCCCTGTGCACTTTCCGGAGGCGCCGATGAGATTAACCCTGTAGTTTCCTAAGCGGCAGTGGGGATGCGGACATTGTTAGAGGACAGAGAGGTGGGAGGAGGGAAGCGACTGGCGCCTCACCTCTGATCCAGACTCACCTGCGTCCCAGGTCACCTCCCCCTGCAGGTGTCCACAGGGCAGGACCCAGGCTCATCAGGAGGCCCAGAGGCAGGGTGACTAGGGTCCCACAGTGCCTCCATAGACAACCTTCTGCAAGTATCCTCATGTCTCCAACATCAGCTTCCTTATCCCAATAATGGGGTGATGAAAATAGCAGCCTCGGGGAGTTGTTACAGATAAACGAGTTATTAAATGGTTTAGCACTGGGCCCAGGGAAAAGCTGCGTGAATATCAGCTGCTTCTATTACGCTCATAATTATTTCCAAGAGCTTTGAGGACTTTGATTCCATTTGCTCCCCCAAGTCAGCTCTGGGGGGTAGGTGTGGGGGAATAGCCATTGTGCACCTACTGTGCGCCCGGCTCTGTGGGAATAAGCAAATCATTGCTTTTTTTTTTTTTTTTTTTTTGAGACAGAGTCTCATTCTGTTGCCCGGGCTAGAGTGAGTGCCGTGGAGTCAGCCTAGCTCACAGCAACCTCAATCTCCTGGGTTCAAGCGATCCTCCTGCCTCAGCGTCCCGAGTACCTGGGACTACAGGCAGGTGCCACCCTGCCCGGCTAATTTTTTCTATTTTTGGTAGAGACGGGGTCTTGCTCTTGCTCAGGCTTGTCTTGAACTCTTGACCTTGAGTGATCCTCCCGCCTCGGCCTCCCAGAGTGCTAAGATTACAGGCGTGAGCCACCTCACCAGGCCCCACATCATTGCTTTTTGTTTACTTGTTTTCAGCCCAGTCTGGCCCCATAAGGACCCTAAGTTGTCATTCTCTGGGGTAGTTCTCTGTCTGCATGAAGAATGGCTCCATCGCCCAGTTTCCAGATGGAAAGAGTGGGGTTCAGAGAAAGCACAGAGCTTGCCGGTGGTCACCGGGGGACCTTCTGGAGCTGGTACGGGCCCTGGGGTCTGTCTGGGTGGACTCACACGCAATGTGGCTCCCTCCTTGCGGATCCCAGTCCCGTGATCTGGCACATCCTGCTGTCAGCTCTCCACCCCTCACCCCACGCACCTCCACTCCCCATCTCAAACTCCTGCCCCTTCCCAGCCGCCATCGGGTACCCCTGGGGAAAGTGCATCTTTCTAGACCAGCAGCTCTGAGAAACCCCCTGGGATTGCCTTGTTGGAGTAAAGATGGGCTTCATTGGGGTGATCCAAGGGGACAGAGGCCAGCAGGACTTCCATCCTCATTAATCCTCCCTCCCAGGCCCATAGGGAGCAATGCACACCAGCTCAGCCACCTCCAACTGGCTTTTGTTAAACTTTTCAATGGCCCACCCTTTTACAGATGGGGAAAATGAGGCACTTGCCCAGGATCAGGACTGCTCTGCTCCCAAACACATGCTCTCTTGCAAAATACCTTTCCCCCTGTCAAGGGGGCCAATGTTCTCTGGGGCGGGAGGAGGGATGTGAGGAGAGCAGGGAGGAGGTGGGTGTTGGTGTTCGGGTGGGAGGGGGTGGAGGGGGTGGAGGCTGGGCTGGGGAGGCGAAGGACCCTGCTCCCACCCGCCCCTTTGCTCCTCCGTGCTTTTCTCCTGCTTGTTCATCCTTCACAGCTTAACCCTGGGATCATACACTGCTGGCTACTCGGCCACCATTTGCTAAGTGCTTACTGTATGCAGGGCCCTGATATTTACAACACTCATCTGCAATCCAGTCCCCAGGCCTCCAGGGGCTCAGCCAGCCTCATGACCCTAGGTGCCGCCTGTGCGCTCGCTCTCGGCTCCCACATTTGCGTCGTCAGCCCCGTCCTCACTCCTAAATTCCAGACTCGGGTTCCCAGTTCGATCTCCCCTAGCCCCATTTGCTCCTCCCGCATTCTCCCAACTCGGTGGATTGGGAACACCACCATTCCACATGCTCAGGCCCCAGACACAGTCAAGTTTGACTCTACTGTCTGCGACCCCAGCCCAATATGTCAGGAAATCCTGGTGGCTCTGCCTTTAAAATATCTCCAAAATCTCACCACTCCCACAACCTCTGCTGCCACCAAGCCACCAGGGTCTTTCACCTGGACTAGGTCTCCCTGCTCCTTCTCTTGCCCCGTCCCAGTCTGTGCTCCACGCAGCAGCCAGAGGATCTCTTTAAAACTTAAGTCAGATCAAGCCACTCCTCTGCTCAAGAGCCTGCAATGGCTCCCCATTTCACTTGGATTAAAGCCAAAGTTCTCAACAGGTCCCCAAGACGTCCGCAGTCTGACCCCGTTGTCCTGTGACGCCCTCTTCTACCACTCCTGCTCACTCAGCTCCAGCCACGCTGGCCTCCCCGCCATGTCCTCGGCACGCCAGGCACACTCCCCACTTAGAGCTTTTGCACTGGCTGTTCCCTTTGCCTGGATGCTCTTCTTCGATGCGGTGACCGGGGCATGCAATGACGTGGGTGCCCCAGAAGTGCGTCCAGATGGCAGGCTGCGGTGCATTTAGAGGGAACTCAGCAATGAAGGGGTGAAGATTTGGCCCCACACTTTAGGTGCTGTGTGACCTTGGAGATGGCTTAACTTTTCTGTGTCTCAATTTCCTCTTCGGCCAAACTGGCTCTAGGTAAGCTTCCAGCAACACTGGGGTCGCTGACTCGTTATAGCCTGTGGGGAGAGAGGTCATGGCCTCGGCAGCCACCTGGGTCAGCCTTGCCACTATGGAGCTGGAAGCCGTGAGGCCCAGAGAGGGCTCACGCTGTCCAGAGACCCACAAAGAGCTAGGGACAGAGCAGTGGGGGGTTTTAAGAGATTAATTTATTTATTGAATAATTTATTGATTGAATATTTATTGAGCACCTACCATGTGCAGAATTGTGAATAAGACAGTTTCTGTTGTCAAGGAATTCTCAGCTTGGTGGAGGACACAGACGGGTTACAAGGTGCTCACTGTGTGATCAGTAACTCCCATAACCTGTGTTCAGGGTTGTGGTGGAGGAAGGCTCGGGACCTGAGGGAATCCAGATAGGAGAGGAATTCTCTCTTTGTGGCAGATCAGGGCAGGCTCCCTGGAGGAGGTGACACTTAATCTGGGTTTTGGAGTATGAATATGAGTTAGGCAGATAAAGTGAAGAGGAACATTTCACGGAAAGGGACCTGTCTGTGCACACACAGGTGAAGTTATAGACGTAAGGAGGAGTGTGGAGAATTTGTGGGAAGAATTCCCATGAACAGTGTGGCTGGCATTTGGGGTACTTGGAAGGAATGTCAAGACAAGTGCACAGCAGGGAGAGGTTAGTGGGGCCCAGGCCACAAAGGGCCTTGTATACCAGGGTCGGTCAGGCCACAAGGAGCCGTGAGAAAGTGTGTAAGCAGGGACGTTGTATAGTCAAGGCTGAGTTTGGGGAAGATAATGGCAGAATTGTTAACCATGGAATTTCAGAGCTTGTATTTTTAATGATTGTCATCATCCCTGAGCCCTTTTTAAAAGATGAACAGGTCCAGCTTGGTGGCTCACGGCTGTAATCCTAGCACTTTGGGAGGCTGAGGTGGGAGGATCATTTGAGGCCAGCTTGAGCAACACAGTGAGACCTTGTCTCTACAAAAATTAAAAAAAAGAAAAATTAGCCATGTGTAGTGGCATGAGCCTGTAGTCCCAGCTACTCGGGAGGCTGAGGCAGGAGGATCACTTGAGCTCAGGAGTTTGAGGTTGCTGTGAGCTATGATGACACCACTGCACTCTAGCCCGGGTGACACAATGAAAACCTGTCTCAAAAAATGCAAAAATAAAAAGACACACAAATTGAAGCTAGAAAGGAAATGGGCCCACAGCCAGTTAGGGGCAGTGCGTTTGCTTCTACCCTGGTCCCTGTAGGTGGGGCTGAACCTGAAACTGGGATACGTTTGCAGGCCCTGTGAGGTAAGCTGTCCCCAATGGAATAAGTTCCCAGCCCTCTGTGACATCGTTCCCTCTGCTTCTCCCCTTTGGGCTTGCCCTGGAGTCTCCGAAGATCATGGTTGATATGGGAACCCGCTTCTTTTTTTTTTTTTTCCAAGGCAGAGTCTCACTCTGTTGCCCCAGCTAGAGTGCCGTGGCATCAGCCTAGCTCGCAGCAACCTCCAACTCCTGGGCTCAGGCGATCCTCCTGCCTCAGCCTTCCGAGTAGCTGGACTACAGGCATGTGCCACCATGCCTGGCTAATTTTTTCTATATCTTTTTAGTTGGCCAATTAATTTCTTTCTATTTTTAATAGAGACGGGGTCTCGCTCTTGCTCAGGCTGGTCTCGAACTCCTAACCTTGATCAGTCCGCCTCGGCCTCCCAGAGTGCTAGGATTACAGGCGTGAGCCACCGCGACCGGCCTGGAACCCACTTCTTACATGGTCCTTTTCCAGCCGTGTGACCCTGGCTGTGTCCCCTCCCCTCCTTAGCTTCAGCTTCCCCATCCGGCTCCCGGGTGTGATGAATGAAGAGGTGGCTGGTGCTGACTACCAAGCTTCCTGGGGTCTCC
The DNA here is from genome assembly GCA_963574435.1 of Cheirogaleus major. NCBI lineage: Eukaryota > Metazoa > Chordata > Mammalia > Primates > Cheirogaleidae > Cheirogaleus > Cheirogaleus major. The sequence continues at coordinate 11,235 of CAUYPO010026396.1, forward strand.
TCCCACGTCACAAAGGCACCAGTGAGGAAGAGGACCCGCTGTTACCAAGTGCCCCGCCCACTGGCAGAAAGTGGGAGGCAAAAGCTGGCTGCTGCAGAGGTGGGGAAACCGAGGCCTGTAGTTTACCTCAATAGTCTGTGTGGTTCTGGGTGGCACAGAGCCTGTTGGGATGCCCACTTTTCACATTCTTGTCCCTCTGCCCCTCTGTGTGTGACTAAGACCTCCACAGCTGTGCAAGTGAAAGTGGTTCAGAGCACCCCCGAGGGACTCCCATGATGCCAAGGGGCACCCCAAAAGAAGGACAGACTCCCCTCCTCTCAAGCCCCAGAAAGCCTCTGCCTGGTTGAGCACAGCTAGTAGCAGTGACGTCAGGCCAAAGCCGCAATGGCTCCGGGGACTGCACAATGGTGCATGGGAGGGAGGGGCAGGATGGAATCGTTGATCCAGCTCTTGAAGTCCCTTGGGCATGACCTCGCCCTGGTCCAGCCTCCGAGAGCACTCAAGACTGGCACTTGGGAAGTGTCCCATGAATTCGACACCTGGAGGATTTTAGATAGGGAGAGGCACTACTCTGTTAGAGTCAGGATAATCTTAGAAACTCAACCCTACCCGGGCATTCCTGAAGAGACACCCAGGAATCCCCCAGGCAGCAGAAGGAGGTACACTCACTTGGCCACCAAACATGGATCTGTGCCCACTCTGGGCCCCACCCTGTGTCAGGCCCTATGGGAGATGGAGAAATGAGGCGGGCGTGTTTTCTTTCTGTGGCTTTACCAGAACATCTGTGGTTTTTCCCTAATTAGTATTAATGTATGTTCACTGTTCGAAATTTATAAAATACAGAACAGCCAAAAGAGGAAAGTTAAATTCACTCTAAATATCACCAACAGAGAGAAAACTGTTAACATTTTGTGTCTTTCATTGTTGCTATATCATATTTAAGAAAATGTGTATATATAAACTCATGTAAATATGTATTTAATTTCTAAAAATAGAATCATGTGACCATCCAAGAAATGTCTGTTGAGCACCTCCTCTGCACCAAGCATGTGGGAGGCGGTGGCCAGGAGGAGCGGTCTTCCGGCTCTCATGAAAGTTGTTTCTAAGTATTATTTTGTCACCTCTCTTTTTTTCAATGTGTGCCTAACATTTTCAAGTCACATGTATTTCTACAAAATATTGTTTATCTAGAATTTCATCACATAACTCTAATTTATCAATCCCTTTGTGCTGCACATTTAGGTTGCTTCCTATTTTTTTGCTACTGCAAACAGCACCATCCCCGTGGCCTTGGACTCATAAAGTGGATTGGTTCGTTCAACACGCATTTCAATCCCCTTCTATCTGCCTTCCCAAACTGCAAGGGCCTGGAAGGGTGAAGGTTGCATTTCTTGACTCTCTTGCAGCTAGGGTTTGGAGACCAATCAGGTAGCGCCCATTAAACGCATTTGTGGGAAATTTTGAAGGCGAAAGTAAGAGGAAGATCATCTTCCTGCTTTTGCTGGTTGTGAAGGCTTTGAGATCTTCTGCAACTGTGTCCTCAGTGCCCGGTCACCAACTCATGGGTGTTGAGACACGGTGGCAGGGCATCAGATGCGTCTGATGCCTGGAGTGAAATCAATGTGACGAATTCCTGAAGACGATAGTTTCCAAGCTTCTGGGTGGTAGCAGAGGCAGTGGCTTTCCTGGGCAAGCTATTTTAGCGGTGACTATCTAAGTGTCATTCCTGGAAGGCCAGGCCCCTGTTTTAGGACTTTCAATGATTTTGCAAGAACCCAACTTCCTGTATTAAATCTCTTTCTGCTTAAACAAGTAAATGTGGTTTCTATGTCCTGCAACTGAACCCTGAGAGACATAAGCTACATCTATGGCACCTATTTCCTCAGAATAAATCTCTTAACTATGGAATGTATGGATCAGTGATTCACTCTTTTTGTTTATTTAAATAGTTTTATTGAGATATAATGCAAATGCCATATTTAAAGTGTATAATGTAATGGTTTTTAGTATAGTCACAGAGTTGTGGATCCGTCACCACCATCTCACCATCTAATTTTAAAATGTTTTCTAAACTTCATGCTCATTAGCACTTTCTACCTCCTTCCCCTAACCTAGGCAGCCACTAATCTACTTTCTGTCTTTATAGATTAGCTTATTCCAGAGATTTCATAGAAATGTTTGTAGAATTATACAATGTGTCGTCTTTTCGTGACTGGCTTCTTTCACTGAGCATAATGTCTTCCAGGTTCATCCACGCTGTGGCACGTATGAGAATTCTATTCCATTCTATGGATACACTCCATTTCTTCATCCATCCATCAGTTGACGGACATTGGGTTGTTTCCACTTTTAGGCTCTTGTGAATAATGATGCTGTGAACATTTGTGTACATGTTTTTGTGTGATCGTGTGTTTTTTTATTTTCTAACTTCTTTTTTATTTTTTTAAATAGTTGTTTTGGCTAATTTCTTTCTGTTTTTAGTAGATATAGGATCTTGCTCTTTCTCAGGCTGGTCTTGAACTTCTGAGCTCAAGTGATCCTCTTGCCTCGGCCTCCCAGAGTGGGGATGTGTGTTTTAATATATCTTGGGGAGGCTCATGTCAGTAGAAGCCAGGATGTTGGCAGGTGGCTGTGGCAGGGTCTCTCGGTGCCTATGGAAGAAGGAGAAGGAAGAGGACCTCACCGCAGCATCCGAGATGCACCGTGATGGAATTACAGTTGGGTTGAAGTATGCATTTCTTCTGGAGAGCAAGACTTGAATGCAAAGGCAGCACCAAACAAACCTAGAATGAAGAACCTCAAAATGTTTAACGAGGTGGTCTCGGGCACAAGGTGATGTTATCAGTAGAATTTAGGGGAAGACCCTTTCTTTTGAAGTTTTTCTATTAATATGTCGTGCTAAGATTGCTTCATTGTATGCAGTCAACTGGAGCGTGTGCATGGAGTTTGGATATTGCTGCCTGTCTTTGGTCAATAGAACAACTTATTAATCCTTCTCCAGTGCCTCCCTCAGGTGAAAATTCAGGCATTTGCTTGTGTAGACATTCTGACGCATGTCATCAAGCTTGGCTGTTCCTTCCCCTGGTGATGATTTGCCATGATCTCTGGCTCCACCTACATGTGGATGTAAGGTATCTGACAAAGTCAGAGAAGCCCGTTCAGAGTTTTGTCTGTCTCTAAATCCAAGGACTGGTACTTTGGCAGGATTGGACTGCTTCTGTTTGAAAAAGAAAGGGTGGCGTTGGGAGAGATTGCTGGTTCTCTCCTAACACCTGTCCTCCTCTTCTTCTTCCCTAAGAAAGAATGTTTAGCTGGGGAAAAATTCTTTGGGGTATATACCCAGAAGTAGAACTGCTGAATTCATATGGTAACTCAATGGTTTAACTTTTTTGAGGGACTGACAAACTGTTTTCCAAAGTCATTGCACTATTTAACATTCCCACTAGCAATGTGTGAATTTCCAATTTTTCCACATCCTCTCCAGCACTCAGCATTGTCTCTCTTTTTTGTTGCAGCCATTCCAGTAAGTATGAAGTTGTATCTTGTGGGTTAGATTTACATTTCCCAAATGACTAATGATGCTGAACATCTTTTCCTGAGCTTATTGTCCATTTGCACATCTTCTTCAGAGAAATCTCTATGCAAATCCTTTGGCCATTTTTAGATTGACTTATTTGACTTTTTATTATTTCTGTGAGTTGAAAGCATGCCTTATATGTTCTGGATGCAAATCCCATAATAAGATATATGATTTTCAAATATTTTCTCCTATTCTGTGGTTTGTCTTTTCACTTTCTCAATGATATTGTTTGCAGCACAAAAGTTTTTAATTGTGATGAAGCCCAAGCTATTTTTTCTTTTGCCGTTTGTGCTTTTGAGTGTTATATCTAAGAAGACTTTGATTAACCCAAGGTCACGAAGGTTTGCTCCTATGTTTTCTTCTAACAGTTTTATAGTTTTAACTCTTACATTCAGGTCTATGATCCATTTGGAGTTGATTTTTATGTATAGTGTTGACATGGACATCTAGTTGTCCTAGCACCATTTGTTGGAAGACGACTCTCTCCCCAGTAGAATGAATGGTCTTGACACCCTTGTTGAAAGTCAATTGACCATAGTGAAAAGTTTTATTTCTGAGCTCTCAATTATATTCCCTTGAACTCTATGTTCGACCTTAGGTCAGTACTACACTGTCTTGATCACTTTAGCTTTGTAGTGAGGTTTTAAATTGGGAGATGCAAATCCTCCAAATTTGTTGCTCCTTTTATGATTGTTTTCACTTTTTGGGGTCTTTTGCAATTCCATATGAATTTTAGGATCCTTTTGTCAATTTGTGCAAAAAATAAAAATAATAAATAAAAATCCAACTGGCATTTTGACAGAGATGGCATTGAATTTTTGAATCATTTGGGAAAGTGTTGCCATCTTAATGATATTAAGTCTTTTGATCCCAAAACATGGAATGCCTCTTCATTTATTTAGCTCTTTCATTTCTTTCAACAATGTTTTGTAATTTTAACATATAACTCTTGCACATTTTCTGTTAAACTTATTCCTAAGTATTTTATTCTTGTCGATGCCATTATAAATTGAATTGTTTTCTTAATTTTATTTGAGATTGTTCATTGCCAGTATATAGAAACACAATTGATTTTTATATATTAATCTCATATACAAGTTCTGCAACCTTGCTAGGCTTATTTATTAGTTGTAGTAATTTTCCAGTTGATTCCTTAGCATTTTCTATATGTAAGATTATGTCATCCGCAAGTAGAGATAGTTTTACTTCTTTCCAATATGGATGTCTTTTATTTTATTTTCTTAACTAATTGCTCTGGTTACGATCTCCAGCACAATATTGAATAGAAATGGCAGGAATGGACATCATTGCCGTGTTCCTGATCTCTGAGAGGAAAATATCTATTTTTTTGCCAAGTATGATTGATGTTAGCTGTGAGTTTTTCTTAGATGCCCTTTATCAGGTTGAAGGATCACCCATTTTTTAAAGCTTTTGTTTTGTTGTGTGAATCATGGCCCTTTGACATCCAATCTTTCGCCCTTGGCTACTCTCCTGGCTACATCATTCCAATGACAAGCTGGGTCACTATGACTGTGTAGCCTCCATAGATGACCAAAACTCTCCAGGCGATGACTATTTAGCAGTGAGAGACAGGGCAGGGAGGTGGCAGGGGAGAGAGACAGAGAGAGGGGGGCAGAGACAGAGAGAGACAACAGCTTGATGCATTTTCACGAACTGAACACGTCAGATCCAGAAACAGGACAAAACCATCAGCCCAGAAGTTCCCCTTATGCTTCTACCCAACCACCAACTTCCCCAAAGGTAACCACTATCCTGCCTACTAAATAGCATATCTGTGTTGTGCTGGATTTTTAGAACTTTCTAGAAAAGGTATAATTCAGGACATAATCTTTGTGTGTTTCGCTCAACTGCATGATCATGTGAGATTCATCTGCATTGTTGTGTATACTCGTAACTAACTCTTCCTTCTTGCTGTGGAGTGTTGCATTGTGTGACTCGCCTGGGTTTATGTATCCATTCAGCTTTGATGGATATTTTCGTTGTTTCCAGCTGGGAATGATTACAAACAGTGCTGTTGCAAATGTTCTCCCATGTAACTTTTAATGCAGCGGTCCCCAACCGTTTTGGCACCAGGGACTAGTTTCATGGAAGACAATTTTTTCCACAGACTAGGGTGGGGGACTGGAAGGGAAGGTTTCAGGATAATTCAAGTGCATTACATTTATTGTGCACTTTATTTCTATTATTATTATTATTATTAAGACATTGTCACTTGCCACTCACTGATAGCATTTTGATATGCAAACAATTGATTTATTATGGTCTCTGTGCAGTCAAACCTCTCTGCTAATGATAATCTGTATTTGCAGCTGCTCCCCAGGGCTAGCATCACCGCCTCAGCTCCACCTTAGATCATCAGGCCTTAGATTGTCATAAGGAGCACACAACCCAGATCCCTTGCATGTGCAGTTTACAGTAGAGTTCCCCTCCTATGAGAATCCAATGTCATCGCTGATCTGAGAGGAGGCGGAGCCCAGAGGATGATGCAAGTGAAGGAGAGCAGCTGTAAATACAGATGAAGCTTCTCTCACTCACCTGCTGCCCACTTCCTGCTGTGTGGACTGATTCCTAACAGGTCTTTGACTGGTACCTGTCCTGGCCTGGGTGGAGTGTAGCCACAGTTGTAGAGGACTAAAAA